>JABUQX010032426.1:30000-84565 GCA_015478945.1 Trachelipus rathkii
TTCATATAGTTATTGGGATAAACTTGTCTTCGAACAAAGACTGAACATCATTCGAAATGCTCTAAATAGTCATGAAACTGCTATTTTCCAACCCTCATCAGAACGCTTCTTATATCCTAATACATCCGTATGAGGGTTAATCAATTTCACTTTTGACTAAATGATCCAATCCTCAATACTGAAACACAACTATAAGATCCTAGATGTGAATCAATTTCACTTGGATCGATCATTCACCTTGAATGAATACTAATGTAAAGGTCCTCGTAAAGGACATTCTCAGTGAGCTAAATGAGAGTCACAAATACCAACACAGGAAAAATGCTACTTGAAAGCCAAAAATTCCGATGTAAAACACTCTAAAATTAACGAAATCTTTCCTTTCAATCAATCAAATAAATTAAAACAAGAAACAATTCACGAACGACCATATCATTCCAAAGGGTATATCTCGTAACAACATACAACCAACAACAACACAGCAAAAACAACAATAACAACATTCAAAAATAGTTCTTATATACCAACCACTATAATAAGCAATAACATCTAGTAAAATTCTAAGCAAACCGTAACATACCTCAACAAAAACTAATCTAGCCACGTTCTAACACATCTACGCTAAACACGTAATATCTACAAAAACCCATTTCGTCTAACAATCATTTATTTCACATTGGGTCCAAGTAATATTTAAACCATAACGTTACCTAACTTACGAATAAACATTTATTAATCAAAGATACAAGCGAAACACATAACTCTGTCCGATACAAACCCCAGATTGTTCCTGTCACCAACCTTTCATGCGAGGAACATGAATTATATTTTACCCTTACCCTATTAAACCCCGCCCTTTCAGAAAAATCATCTTCAAAACTATAGATTAAGCAAACACGCATCATACAGAGCCTTTATAGCACTGGTAAGCACGTAACACATACTTGAATCACTCCAGAAAGCACGAAGACCCATCCGGGTACACGAAGGAGGGTAACGTAAGGGCCAGCCCTTTGATTACCCTTGAATTAACAGGTAACGACTATTTCTAACAAATCCTAACAATAATCAATCTATCAAAGATTCAACATCTCGACCTATATTACACCATCTCAGCAAAGTTACGCGTTTGGGAAAATAAACATCATTGACAAACTATAATAAACTATGACATTTAGCAAAATTCAGGAACCTACATACCCTCAACAAACTTAAAATCTAGCCCACTTCTACACACATCAATGTTCGGGGTAACAAGGAAATATCTACAAAACTCATCATTTCTCTAACAAATCAGTGGTATTTCCACATTGTGGTGATCAATATTTTAAATAACGTACTAACTTTAAGCAATAAGATTCACTTAATCAAATACTAAGCAACATAAACCCGCCCTCCGAAGAAAAACCCAGGGGATTCGCCTTGTAAGACCTAACCATCAGAGAACATGAAATATTTTTATCTCTACCTCTATTTAACCCCGCCCCCTTTCAAGAAATATCCTTCAAAACTGTAATTAAGCAACAGCCATCTACAAGCTTTTGATAGGCACGGTAATACTATTGCAGATCACCATCCCGAGCAAATCAAGAACCCGTTCTCGGTACCAAGGGTAACGTAAAGGCAACAGCCTTTGACTCCGCCTTAATGTATACGTAAAGTAACCGTATTTTAGATCTAACAAACATCCCTTATAAAGTGGATAAATCTGATCATATAATACCTACACCGACCTATATATTGACCTTCTTCATTCAAATTGCAACGTGCTGCTAATACATTCATGTGAATCTATGTAAATTAATTTAACTGATATAAACATTTGCATAAATTCTCTGGCTACATGTATGCTTAACTGACGATATTACTTCAACAAAAACTAACCTAGCCATTTCAAATCCTAGTTCATCTGTCAGTAACACAATAAAATTTTAACAAAAATTTCATCATGTCTACCAAATGCAGTGGGTTATATTTTAGACCGCTCTTCAATAATATTGTAACCTAAATATCGTATTATCTCTTATCTAATAAACTTCATAACCAACATCTAACAACACATCCACCTACCGAGGAATAAACAGGTAGTTGGATGCCCCTCTAAAAAGGTGTGAATCTTGAAGGGGATCACCCCTAGGTGTAACGCATTAACCTCCAAGTAGGGTAACCTCACCCTCGGGCTGAGCCGGCAGCCCGGCTACACCTCGGGGTGACCCCCTCTCAAATTCACACCCTCAGAGGCGCATCCCTCCTGTTTTCTCTCGGTAGGGTTGTGCTTAATACTCCTTATTAATGAAAACTTTTACTTCAGTTAGTGTAGTTTATTTTACATATAACTATGACAATGTAAAATAACACTGATTTGTTTCTAAAAATAGATTTTTGTAAATATTAACTGTAACCGACGATATAGGAATAGTAGTGTTCGATTAAGGTTTGTTGGGTAATTTAGTTTGCCCTAGAATTTTGGCTAATGTCTATGTATCAATCAAAGATGTTATATTCAAAAACGATTGACCTTTGCTGGGAATATGTGTTATTCTAGCGAGATGCTGTAATCTTTGATAATTGATCACTTTGTTAAGGATTTTGGGTAGATCAATACTCTTTACTGTACATAAGCGCGCCAGCTCAAAGCTGCGGGCTTACCGCTTACACCCTCTCAGGGTACCTCGAATGGCTTCGTCATCTCCTGGAGTGAATCTCCAAAGAGTCTTACACTTACAGTCTACAATCGCCTCTTAAGATCTTGTTGCTAATCTAACATTGAAAGAATTCTGAAGGGGCGGTTCAAAATAGGTAAGAGTAAAACATATCTTCTTTATCCCGTCATAAACGGTAGTTTTACAAGAACACATCCCCGGGTTCCTTCGGAAGTTATTGTGCTTAATACTCTATTATGAAAACTTTAATCGTAATAGTAACATTATGTTAAATATCAACAATTGGAAAATAACACTGATTTGTTAGAGAATAGATGAGGTTTGTCTAATTATATTACTGTTTTTTTATTTACCGGGACGATGATTGTTTAAAAACGGAGCTAGATTAAGTTTTTGTGGTAAATGTATTTGCCCTGGAATTTTCCTATGTCTATGCTTATTCTAGTGGTAAGTTTAAATGAATTATTTTGGGACTGGGTTAGTTGCTGGTTGTTGTGGTGTGTTGTTGTTGTGTCTAACGCAAAGATATACCTTTTGACTGATATGTTCGTCGTTCGCTATTGCTATCTTTTACTTCTCGATTGACTTAAAAAAGAACTGTTACTTTAGGACTGTTTATACATCCGAAGTTCGTCAGTACACTGATTCATTTTTCGGGCTGGTCTGTATATGATGACCTCTCACCTGCCTAGAATTCCTCTTTACGAGGACTTTTACATAGTATTTCCAGTCAGGTTACTGATCATCACCAAAAGTGAAATTGATTCCAAAACTCATACGGATCCTATCATAGTCTTTGTACAACCGTTAGTAGTTGGAATCAATTCCGGTCAAAAGTGAAAATTGATGTCACCTCAATACGAGTATATAAGTATTAGACTGATTAATTTCGTATGAGTTGGAATATACATCATGACTCCTTATCAAGCATTCTCTTCGTATGATTCAAGATCTCTTGGTTCATGGAAAAAGTTTTCTTTCATAACCCTATTGAATAAATTGAATAATACTTCCTATGTATGACTTTTAAGTTTCTCTACAAATATGCATTAATTATTGTATTGTACTGTAATCTTTGTTAATGTTGCATTATCTGCTTAAGATGCATGTTTGCCTTGGGTACATATTTGCTTAGTCTGATATGTTATGTACTTATAATATGAACATCTTGTTACGTAGAGTAACTCATCTGTCTGTAATGATAATTACATTTTCTGCACGTATGTAATTTGTTTACATATTACCATGTAATGTAAACTTAACCATGGAGTAGCAGGGCTTGGAACAAGTGTGAATATTCTCGTTCTGGATGTATCTATACTTTAACTGGGTGTTAAGTGTGGCCTTTACTTAATGTTAACCTTATTCTTGTAAGAGCTAAGTTATCGTTGTGGTAATCATAGGAATATGCTAATAACTTTTATTAATTAATAAACTTTTTACTCTGCATATATGGTTGATTTTATAAAGAACATGATTTATTTTGTATCGGGGGAAAAAGATAACCAAATGTACCTTAATCCAATAGATCAATAGACACAGATGTTCAGGGTGTGCAGAGGGGGGGGCTGAAGAGGTTGATTATTTGATTTACGCTTACGGGTAATTAAAAACAAATAATTATAAAACAAAAAAGAAAATAGAATTTTTATTTATTTAATTATTATTTATTAATTATTTTTTACTTTCTTGGCATGTTCGAAACATTATTTTCGAATCTACAGGCGCCAATTAAATAATAAGACACCACGCTGCATCAGTTACACAAATATTTTAATAAATCGAAACCGGGCACCGGGAGCCACACCGTGTCATGCTGTTCCCCGTTCTACTCCCCTTCTCTTCTTTCTTCCACCGTTCCTCAATCTTCTCCTTCCTCATCAATCTTTCATCCTTCTTCTTACCCTTCAACCCTTTGGTTTTGGGCAACCTGTGCTTTTTCATCGGGACCCCCCTAAGCCTAGACACCCTATAGCGCTTATAACCTAATATCAACTCTACACCTCGGATACCACACATATAACACAAATCCAAACCATTGGTGTTTATAGAACTGCTTTTTAACTCGGCCGGGACCAGGGGGGTTCCAGCACCCGTGCCACTACCAACTCTTTCTTCTCTTCCTCATTCTTCTTCCCCTCCTGCCTCCGCCTCCTTTTCACTTCTCCTTCTCCATCTTGTTCGTCTCTCTTTCTCTCTCGCATCGTTTTTGCCACCCTGCAATTTTCTCTTCTCCTTTTGGCAGGAAAGGGACACCCCTCCGATGGGGTCCCTGACCCGGGGGAAAACTCACACGGACCCGCCCGGATCCGGACCCAACTCCGTCCGTCCCGGACTCCGACTCCTCAACCTACCTCCAATTCAATGTCTTCTAGCGTCAATTAATTTTGTGGCACCATCCGCCTTCCGGAGATGCGAGGATCGTAATCTCGTCCCCCGGACGACATTAGTCTATCATAATAGCTCACATTCCAAATCTTCACCCTCCGGATTCCGTTAAGCCTAACAATTTTCCAGGCGAATTTACCTGGCCGTAAGGGCAACACACCCTAGGACCTACGGTTACCAACCTCGGCGTGATCGAGTTATCACCATTCATCACGAACAAGATCAAGTTGAAAAGCGATGCGTTACCTCTAACCCATGGGAGATAACTCGACCAACCGATCAAAAAGAAACCTCGCGACCAAATCGATGCAAAACGACCTTACAGGATCGTTTCGACTTAAGATTCCGATTTCCTTCGAAATCAACTTCGACTGAAAATAATAAAATACATTGGTTAAATGCAGCCCGCACGCCGCTTGCTCGGCGGGCTCTCTCTCTCACGCTATCGAACACCTGGGTCATGATTAGCGTTAGCTTAAACTCAAAAACGTTGGAAAGCCAAAAGGGTAAACCGGCGTACGGGCTACGCTCCGTGACCCCCTCATAACATCCTACAAACTGATTTACACTGGTGCGTCCTTATCCCATAGATAACAATTATATCCAGTTTCAGACCTATACTCTATCCTCATACGAAAAGTGGAGGAAGCTACGACTACAAGTCACTACAATTAATAATAAGTAATATAATAATATATAATATAAATTATATATATAATAATAATATATAATATATATAAAATAAATATATATAAAAATAGTATAAAGATATAATATATATATAATATAAATTAAATTATAAAAATTATATAATATATATAATATAATAATATATATATATATACGTAATATATATATATATACAATATAATAAATATATAATATATATTATAGGTGTATGAAAAAGCCACATTACCTATTAAAGTTTAAATTCGGAGTTCACTTTCCAAAATGCCTCTTTCGATACATTTATTCATCTACGAAAAACATTTCTGAAGTAGAATCGCATGTAAAATTTGATTTTGCTAAATCTTTCAGGGTGAAAATGGGTTTCTCTGTATTGTTTCTTCGATTGTGAATCTGTTGAAGAAATATTTATTATGTTGTATAGTATTTGCAATTATGAATCAACCTCTGGTATATTATCATCATTCGCTAAATTAAACAAATGTGTTACATAAATTTGAATAGTTGAATCATAACCCCATCGTATATATAACTATAAATAAACTTTTTATCTGTAAAGGAAATCTTACTTCATAAGAAATAAAACGATTCTAAATTGCAAGCGATATTTTTGACTTGGCAAGAATATTGTTTATTGTATCTTGTAGACCTGCAATTGTCACAATAATATTTTGCTTTAAATAAGTAAATTATTTTTTAGATTTTTTGCTTATGCATAGGTTCTCCGGTCCCTCCAGCGTTGGACGACCTTTTTATGAATCTTTAAAATAGAATTTCTCCCAAACAATTAATTAATTCTTTTATTTTTCTTAGATATGTTGACGATATACTTACTGTTCTTTGCAATTGTGAGACTGCGAATGTGATTATATTCCTAATCCCATAAGATCATATAGTATTAAGTTTTTGGTGAAGATTTTATTTATATCATATCAGTTTTTAATTTCTTGGGATACCTTAAACATTTTATATCCCTGACCCTTATTAGCAAATTGCTCAACAATCTTCTATTACTTAATAGGTTTTTACAATTACTTTAAAAGATTATAATAATGTAGACTATATAAATGTGAAAACTTGGATTTGTCTAGAAGAAAATTTCAAAATTCTTACTCTTTTAAAATTGGAGATGAAACTTCGTAGTTTAAAGAGAGGGTCTAATTTTAGTTTAAGAAGACTCCATTTTAGCCCCTACCTTAAAATGGACATAGCGTTCTAAACTTTCAGGCAATTTTGACAAAAAAAAAACAAACTGCAGCTTTTTCTGACCTTTAAACGTGGTATTCGAGTGTTTTTATGTGTCTGTATTTTATTCTTTTGTTTTTTATTTTTTTGAAAACCTATGTGGTTCATAAAATTTGATCCACCTACAATTTTTTTAAATAACTTCAAATTTGAAATATACATAGATGGGGTCCATTACCTACAAAATACACACTTTTTATTTTAGATTTTAAACCCCAGGTCCCGGCATGGTGGAAATTCAAAACCTCCTTTTTTTGGCTTTGAAAATTGAAAAATTGAGAAATTTTTTTTTCTGGTCAGATAATCAGGATGAAATTTTCAGGGCTTATGTAGTCGAGGGAGATACACATCTGTTTAGATAGTTTTTTGTATATGCAGCAGTTTTGGATTTGTTCTTGTAGCAAATTTCAAAAAACAAAATTATGGAAATTTAAAAAAAAAAATTTTATACAAAAAAAATTAGCAAAGTTAAAACGGTGTATCTCGCCCAACTATATAGGCTCTGAAAATTTGATGTTGATCGGATAAGTAGAAAAGAAAAATATATCAATATTTTTCTTTTTTAAAAAATTTCTTTTTTGAAAAGTGAAATATTGATATATAATATATTAAGAAATTATCAAAGATAAAATTAGCGGAAACATAATTTAAATGAAAGATCAAATTTAATATAGAAATAGAGAAATGTGTACAAAAGTAAGGTGCAAGTTCAGAGGCACAAGAGGAAAGAATACCATCAGACCTATACGCCCACTGCTCTGAAAAAGCAATACTAATATTTTTAGAAATAATTATTACCATATAAATATAACATGAGGAGTTCAGTATGATATAGTAGGTGGAGTGGGAAGAATAAATCTAGAGTTGCCCAGGTAGAATTAAAGACCCAAACAGTTTGAGAAAATTGTTCAGCATTAGCAGAAGGAAACACATCAATGGAACTGTCCGAAGAAGTTAGTAGAAGAAAGAGGAAGAGGATGCAAAGTTAAATTTGATTTTTTTTTTTTTTTTTTTTTTTTTTTTTTTTTTTTTTTTTTTTTTTTTTTTTTTTGCAAGTAAAACTACTTCTGCAAAGTGGATCCAGGAGATTTTTAAAATGGATTAAAAATATTATATATATAATTATATATATATATATATTATATACTGTATATATTAATATATATATATTATATATATAACTATTATATATATATATATATATATATATTATTATTATATATATTATATACTTATATATATATATAAATATATATAATTTATAGTTGTCACACCACTCACGGGCAGAGCCTGCTATTCAATTGAGGGGGTGTTACAAGTCTCAGAAGCTCACCAACTAATAGCAAATTACGACCAGATTGAGAACCAGGAACGCAAGCTGTTGAAGTGGAGGGAGATTAAATTAAGAGAAACACAGAGAATGGAGAGAATTCTCATAGAACAGAGGTGGCAGGAGAATTAAGGAAGCACCGCAGCCCCGCCGTATTAGCCTCGGCGAGCGTTACCAATATCCAGCACCAAACTCATGCGCAGAACACAGAACGCATTGTATGTTAACGCAAGGCGCCACGTAAAGGTCAGGTGGTACGCGAGGTTACAAGTTCCCCTCGAGCAGTCGTGCCACTGCGGTACTAGTAGAAAAGAGCTAAATCACCATGACATGACGCGCCCGCTAAAGATGAAGAGGGTTCCAAGTGAAGTCGAAAGAGTACGGACCAGTATGTATACGGTCTTTTGGCCTTTGACTCGACCCTGTCGCAACAAGACGGGTGAACCAGAAATTCCCCCCCAGATATGAAGAGCAGCTACTCCATACAAGGGCGGATGAGGCCTTGTATAGCTGGAGTAACTCTGAAAAGAAAAAAAAGTCTCGCAGTCGTAAACAGATTCCACAGTTTTCATTGAATGTAGAAGTTGTGTTTTTATAGAATTGTGAGGTTTCCAAGACATTTTCCTTTTGTTTAGGTCTGTGTTCAGGCATGTTTCATATATTAGGTCACAGGAGAGACGAAGAGAACCGATCGAAAGCAGATAGAAAGTTGGAAGGTTTGTTTTAGAAGAGAGGAAGATTTGTAGGAGTTGAGTTTTTAACACAGAAAATTTAAATTAAATTTCCCAAGGTTGAGACGACACCACCCGGAAATGCATCCAGGATCTGCGAGAAATAGGAATCGGAAGATTTAAGACGAGATGCATTCTAGATAGTAAAGAGGCAGCGAGATTGAAATGAGTTGGAAGAATGTAGAAGTAAAGTCATCGGCATACGAGTGGTAGAGTTAGCGATGTGCAGGTGAGAAAGATCATTAATGAAAAGTAAGCAATAAAGTAGGAGATAAGACAGAACCTGAGGCAACACACAATTACAGAAAAGAAGAGAAGTCGGCCCCAGTCAACAACAGCCGTACTTGCAAGCGTATTTGAGATGAAAAACTAGACATAACGTAAGCAAGAGGGAGGAAACCCAAGGAAGGGAGCTTGGAGAGCAGTGATGCGTGCCATACCCGGTCAAAATGCTTTAGGGATTTATTTTGGTTTTTTTTTTTTCCCCCCCCCCAAAAAAAAAGGCCAATTTGTCAAACCCCACCACGCAAGTCTCCCACATAGTTCCTAAGGGCGGAAAACCATAAATTCGTGAGATAGGGATATAGATTATATCGCCAGAGACCTACCAACGCGAAAAGCCGTGTACTGGCGATCGGAAAGAAGTGAATGAGAGTCAGATGATCTAAGAATGAGAGTTGAAAGGGTTTCAAGATCTTAGATAGAATTACAAGTGAGAGCTTATAGGGCGAATAGTTAGAAGGATCAGAGTGGCTTCCTTTTTTCGGAATCGGTTGGACATGTGCGTGTTCCAACACTGAGGGAAAGTGTAAGTATTGAGACATAGAGAATATAGCACTTGAACGAGAGGAGGGCCAGCACGGAAGCACAATTCCTCAAAACACGGGGAGGAATGCATATCCTGGCCACCGCCTTCTAAACGTTCATCAGAATTCAGGAGCCACATGCACCGCGAATCAAATGTAATCACGAGCTCAAGAAGAACTCGAGAGGAAGAAGGAGATGAGGAGGATGCCAGAAATCCTCCAGGCGTTGAGTTAGGGAAAATAGGAGGCCGAAGAGATGTGGCCTTCTTAGTTGGAGAATTAGCAACAGAACCAGTCAGAACGAATACGAGGAGGAAAGGCAGATATTACAGAAGTTGTTAGAGATGTTTTTGGCAAGAGGCAGAAAGATTTGTCAGTATGAAGGAAGAGGGTTAGCCCACTTTCTTTGATGAAGCCACGCTTTGCTCGTCCGAAGAGCTATCCCTGGCAACGATCTTTCTAGCTGAATGAAAATTCAGCATAGAGTGAGTAGGAGAAAGAGAATTTTTCCACTCCCGATACACACTGTCTCGTAGCCTAGAATGCTACAGAGACAAGCACCATCGGAACTATTGGATATAGAGGAACGAAAGGATTAGTCGAAGAGGAATGAACACTGCTCTCCATCAGTGAACTAACAGTCCCACTTATCGGCAGAAACTGATGGAAGCAAGTCACCAGGTCAAAGCAGTTCAATTCCACAATTATAGTTAGCGTAGAAAGGACGCACAAGGCCTCCTAATCGGCCCGATCAAAGACGTGCCAGAAAAAAAACGCGTTAGGCACGGATGGAGCTGTTGAAGGAGAAGTATTTAAAATTGAGATATAAGGTTGTGTGGTCAGATTTACCAAATAGGAGCGAAGGTGGATGTATTTTAGAGAGAAGGACAGTGGTGCGAACAGTAGGTCAGTGTGTTCAAGAATTAGATGGACGTCCGGGAACTGTGTAGTTCTTTAACTTAGTTGCTCGCAGATCGTTTGAGAAATAACTAAATGATTCGGCCTCCTCCCGAACAGCTAAATCAGTATGAGAGGACCCCAACCATTCAGTGTTGTTTACATTGAGAAATCACCTAAATAGAGGATCTCAAGATAATTTGGATGAGAAGATATACAGTCTCGTTGAGAAGTAGAAAGGCAAATTCAAAAAAGGCTGAAAATCGTGTTTATGTTAGCGAGCAAACAGTAGCAGGAAGCCCAAAGAATATTGTGTAGAAGGAAGAAAAGATTTTTAAGCCACAGAACGTCGGAGTTTAGGAGATCGAGATTCGAGTGTTACAGGAGTGTTTATGTTTGCATAAGGCAATACTCCACCCTTTAGACGGGAAAATTATGAAATAATTTTATAGTTGGATACCAATTAAAACGAGTTAGAGGTAATGAAATTCTTAGCCATCTGTGTCTAGACAGAGGCAAATTAGGAGTTGAGTTAGAGCACGGTGGTATTCCACGGAGTGCAAAGTTAGATTTGAAGCGCGGATGGTAGTAAAGTCATATAGAAAGCCAGTTGCGCTGTTGCAAATCTGCCATTCACACCCAGCACACCACCACACCAAAAACAAAAACCAAACAAACAAAAAAACGACCAAACAAACCGGTTAAAATTATTCACACACTAAAAAAAAACCGTAAATGTTACAATTTTAAAACGATAAAACTATTTTTAACAATATATGAATTAATATATATATATATATATTATATATATATATATATATATATATATATCATATATATATATATATACTATATAATATAATATATATATAACCTCTATATATATATATAGTATATATATATATAGTATATATATATATATATATTATATATATATTATTATATATAGTATATATTATATATATATATATATAATTATATATATATTATAGTTATATTATAATATAATATATAATATATATATATATTATATATATATTATTATATATATATATATATATATAATATTTTATATATACATCATTATATAATATAATTTACATCACATATATAATATAATATATAATATATATTATAATATATTATATATAGTATATATATATATAGTAATATCTATGGTAATATTATATAAATTTACTTATTACCGCTTAATTCCCAGATGTAGCGGTAATTATGTGTAGTAGGAGGACAATATTACGAAAGTCGAAAAGAAAGGCCACCTTTACAGTCACCTTTATATCTTAAGTGAGAACACGTCCGGTAGTCGTATAAAACACCTAGGGTTTACGAGACTACGACAGGACCGTCACTTTGGATATTCTCAGTCAATGTAAAGTTCATCTCCTTGTCAAAGCCAAACCATACCTCTCATTAAAACACCGCCATTTCACTTCCTATGCGCTTTTCTTGCTCTTCTATTCCAACTCCACATTTTTACTCTTTCAGGCATATCTATAGACTTAATCACGTTTTTTAGACTCCAAGTCCGTTCCGATCCCTGGCACAACGCAACACATTCACGTATACATCCTGCTTAAAATAACCGACTATACATCCATCCTATATTCATTAGACCAAACTATCTCAAAGTCACACTCGTATTATTATCTCTCATTTGCAATTTTCTTTAGCACACACAACTCACTTAATGCGTGATTATTCCTCCTTTAACAAATTTCTCTACACACCTAGACATGCCCATGTAAATCTGGGACTCCTTATAAATTAGGTCATATACCTCTTATCCTGATATGGCTTTACCTGCCGTATACCTATGCATGAACACAGGTTACAACATGCAAACCTAGCTCAGGCATGACCTTAGGGTCTATCCTCCTACCTCCTACCTCCTACCTCCTACCTCCTACCTTCTACCTCCTAGGGTTAGAGTTAGAGAGGTGGTATTCACGGATGCAAAGTTAGATTTTAAGCCGCGGATTTTGGTAAAGTCGATTAGGAAGCCCAGTGCCTGTGCAAATCTGCCATCACAAACGCACACACAACCACACCAAGACAAAACAAGACAAACAAAAAAAACAGAAAAAAAAAGTTAAATTATTCAACACACTAAAAAAACCCGATAAATGGTTAACGCATATTCAAAACTATTTTTCAATGAAATATGTAATATTTATTTTGATAAAGCTATATATATGATAATATATATATAAATTATATATACATATTATATTATTATATATAGTTATATATAATTATATTATATATAGTATATCTCTTATACTATATAATATATATATATTCATCCTATATACTATACATATATATATATATATATATATATATATAGTATATAACTAATTATATATTAGTATATATTAATATATATAGATATATATATAAATATATATATATAATATTATATATATATATATATAAATATATATATATTATAAAATATATATATATATATTTATATATTATATATATATATATATTATACTATATATATATTATATATATATATAATATATATATAATATTATAATATTATCATCACCATTATTATCATCGACTTTCACCTATTCCAGTTAGCGAGTGCTATATGTCGTAGTAAGAGAATATTAGAAAGTCGAAAGAAAGGACCTCTACAGTCACCTGTTTTATATCTATTAGTGAGAACACGCGTAGTCAGTATAAACACCTAGAGGTTCTATTACGAGACCTACGCAGACCGTCACTTTGGATATCTCGTCAATGTAGCAAGTTCACTCCTTCGTCAAATCCACAGACCATTACCTCTCATTAAACACCGCCAGGCACTTCCGACGATGCGTTCTCTCTGCTTCCAAACTCATCCAACAAAATTTAGAATACTCTAAAAGTCCCAATTCACTTCTTTTCAGGACTCCAAGTCGTTCGATTCCTGCGAACGCACCACAATATCACTACTACATCGTGTTAAATACCGACTATCATCATCCTATTTCAATACGACCAACATATTCAAAGTACACTCGACTATATTCTCTCATTTGCAAATTTACTTCACAACACACAACTCCTTATTTTTTTTTTAATGCGTTTATTCCTCCTTTAACAATTCTTTATCACACCTAACATGCCCCATGTACATCTGGACTCCTATACCTCTAGGGTCTATTATACCTTTATCCTGGATCATGGCGTTTAGCTGCCTATACCTATGCATTAACCACAGGTTACAACAAGTAGCAAACCCTAGCTCAGGCATGACTGTGTTTCCGATATCCATGCCACCTTAGGATTATAATTGCGCACTAGACGCCTTACTACGTCTTACCTACCTTCCATAGGAGTATGAGTTAGAGACGGTGGTTAATATTCCCACAGCGATGACCAAAGTTAAGATTTTAAGCCGCCGGAATGTTCAGTCAAAGTCACTATAAGAAAAGCGCAAGTGCCTGATGCAAAATCTGCCATCACAGCAAAAAAGCACACACGAACACACACCCCAAAAATACAAACAAAACAAACACAAAAAAAAAAAAAACAGACAAAAACAACCGAAAAAAATACGCGTTAAAATTATTACACCCACACTAAAAAACGCGAGGGTAAATGTTTAAAAAACGAATAAAAACTATTTTAATAATATATGTAAATATACTATATATACTATATATATATTATACTATATATACTATATATATATATAATTATATACATAATTATTAATATACTATATAATAATCTAATATAATATATATATAATTTTATATTTTTTTTATATATATATATAAATATATACCATATTATATACATAAATATATATATATATAATATATTTATATTATATATATATATATAATATATATATATATATTATATTATATTTTATATCATATTTATATATATATTAAACTACTATATATATATATATATAATTATATATATTATATAATATATTATGATATAATATATATATTATATTACTAATATATATATATATATAATATTATTATAGTCATTATATATAGATATATTCTCACCATTTTATCATCGACCTCTATTCCCCAGCAATTAGCCGGTATATGTGTAGTAGGAATTATTACGAGAAGTCGAAAAGAAGGCCCCTTTACAGTACACCTTTATATCTGTTAAGTAGAGAACCACGTCGTAGTCAGTATAAAACACCTAGGTTTTACGAGACTAGCCGACAGACCCGTTCCGTTTGGTATCTCGGTCAATGGTAAAGTTTCATCTCCTTGTCAAGCCAACAAACCATTACCTCCTTCTATTAAACCCGCCAATTCACTTCTTACCTATGCGCCTTTTCTTCCTCTCCTTCTTCCAAACTCACATTTAGATTCCTGCGCGGCATTTGTATCGCTTACTTTATCCAGCATCTTAATTTCGGGAATAACACCTTTCGAATTTCCTGCACACGACCACATTAATCCTAACATCCGTGACGTTATAACCGGACTATCATGCCATTCCTTTTTCATACGAACCCAAACTATCTCAAAGTACACTCGGTATGCTATTCTCTCATTTACAATTTTCTTCACACCACACACTCCTTACATTGCGTTTATTCCTCCTTTAACAAATTCCTTTATCACACGCTAAACATGGACCCCCTATGTACAGTCTGGTACTCCTTATACTATTAGTCGTATCACCTCCTTATCCTTCGGAACATGGGTTTACTGCTATCCCTATGCTGCATTAACACAGGTCTACAACATTGCAAACCCGTAGTCAGGCCATGACTTAGTTCCTATCATCACCTAGGGATGTTAATTGCCTAGCCGGCCTTCACTACCATCAGGAACTTTTCACTACACATTGCAGTAATCCATTTCCTTTTTACCAGCATAATCTGAACATTTTAAAACTCGGAACCATTCTTCCAGTTGTGACAATCCAAATGACTTCACACCGGCGACTATCCTCGAATTAACCGTCATAATCTTTACTCTCATACCAATATTGCTTTTCAAAACCCTTGTTAGACAACTTTACCGATTCTTTGGCATTTGTGTTAGACACAGGAAGCGGAGGCATTTCTTTAGATTCAACAACAGCCATTTCTCTTGGATTAAAACCTTAGGCCAAAGCGCCCTCCCTCAATTCCTGAACGTAATGATCTAACAACCCTTCCTCGCGCTACCCTGCCTCTAATTCTTTCATAACCCCATTCAGTATAAAAACCATTATGACCAAGAGACAATAACAGCATACCTTCTGCCTAACTGCCCTCTTTAACTATTAATTAACCCAATTCACATTTTCAAACTCCATTTATTCTTACACATGATTCATACTATTTTATATTTATTTTTTGCTTTCATTCAGAAGCCTACCACCAACAGAATATAGTAACACCTGCCACATTGCTTTCATTTATCCTGCCAATCACAGCTTATGTTCCACATTCATAATCTACAATGCATTTCCTTCTTTTCTCACATTTATGTCCAGATCAGTTTGTTCAATGTATAGCCACACATCCTCGCTGTCCCTTCTAATCAGCCTTTGTTCTTCCAATAATCAGCCCCTCAATCACTCGACTAGTTGAGTTCTCACACAAATACAGATATATCTTTCCTGCAACACTCCAAAATCCTAATTCCCTACTTCCTTTCTATCCCCTGCTACCCTTATAAAATGGTACTATTTGTACTTTCCTCCAATCAATTGGAAACATACCCATCCATAACACCGTTTTGTTACACAACTTTCAAATCTAGTCTAGTTCAGCAATCTGCCGTCTGTCCAGTCTTGATATTGTGCCAGTGTTCCCATCTTATGCCTGCAGATTTACCCATGTCAATCAACATTCTCTCACGTCTCCATTACCCTCTTCTTACTATTAACTCATCCACCAAAATACTCATTTTTTATATTGCAACCATCAAACCCAGAAACATTCAACATCAAGCTCCTCCATTCACTCGTTCACTTATTAGTGTTATCCCTCTACACTCTACTCACATATCATGTTCATCCAGTTATGATACATATCCATATTATTCATATGCAAGGTATCCTACTTACTCTCCTTCTTTTAACCTTTCGCGCGATTTTCCAGATAGCTTCCTACTTCCTTGAAGTTTCGCTTCATCTTCTTTTCCGAATTGTTTCATTTACCTACTTTTCTCCTGCCGACCGTCTCGCACACTATTTATTCTGCCCTGTTTCTACACCTTACTATATTTCCAACATCTTCTCTTTTGAAGCTCATCATTTGACTTTGTTCAATATTGCAACCACGCGTCTTTTTCTTAATTCTTAACCGCTTCGCCGCCTCTTCTTCAAAATGAACCTACTGTTATATGACTTCCGCTACTTTACACATCCCACCTGCATCTCGTGCCTTCTTAACAGACTTCCTTCGATTCTGTCCAGACCCTGTTCAGTTCTATCTTTGAGTTCACTTCAATCTGCTATACTTTGCACAGTAGTTCTTGAATGCTTTATCCTTATTAACTTTTCACTTAACCGTCTCACTCTTAATTCTTTCCTCTTCCTTCCTTACCTCTACTTTTCTCTCCATCCAAGCCCCAACCAACTTAATCTTACATAAAGCAATATAATGATTCGATAATCCTAATGCCCAACCATTTCTCTAGACTTCTACATCATCACATCACCTTCAACATCTCCTCTTTCACTAACACGAAACAGTTCAGTACTTTTATACTTCATAACACTTCTCACTCATACACACACTTTAGAATATACGTCATGAAAAGTTCCTAGTTGTTTAAAAAAAATTTTACTTCACAGCAACTCTCCTCCTCACAATAATCACAGTCATTTTTCTATCATTCTCAATCTTTTTTCGAGTCCCCAAATTTATCTGTTTTCATCTTTTTGATACCCAATCCACAATTTAGGTAGCCCAGCACTTTAATCTGAATTTCGTTCATATTCTCAACTCATTCGAGTTATCAAAGAAATTCCGCATTCCTCAATATGCGCCACTTCAGTGACCATATTTACAACCACATTATGCATGACCTTTTCAAACTTCAAAATTTATCCACTTAAAATTCTAAGTACTCGCGAAACGAACAAAAATTAACACCATCATAGTTCTGTAGTCATGCGTTAATAATCAGAACCGCGAACTTCTTTTGCTCCCCACCTCTCATTCACGCTTCATATCTAGCAACAGATTCATTTCAACACATACCACTCCTTCAAGCTGGGCTCCTCTGTTCTTTGATCCTTTGTTTCAGTTACGCAAGCAGTCCAAATCTTAGCCCATTCTAATACGATCCATCACAGTCTGTCGTCGTTCTTCTTTTAAAATCTATTCTCTGAATTCCACTGTACCTACGATTCTCCTGGTCGCTCTACTGCTTTCACCGACATTGTCCGAAGCCTGAAAAGGAATTATCCTAGCAAGAGATAAGCGGTAGATGGGCAGTAACTCATCTACGCTTTCCATATTGCTCGATTCTACGACAACGCAGCGAATAAAACGTGTGCAGCAATTCTGTTTCTCCCACCCACATACGGGATATGGAAAGTTTCTCTGTAATAGTGTATAATGTTCTGGCTGTGATTTAGAGACGTCTACTCTTTATGTAAAAGGAAGGACTGTGGATGATGAATACGCAAAGAGGCGAGCATTGCAGCACTGGAATTAATGGGATATACCAAACCCAAATCACAATGGAAGTATTCTTTTTACGCTACGAGGTGCGCAACTTTTCTCTCTCTCTTCCTCTTTCTTCTCTTCTCTCTCTCTCTCTCTCTCTCTCTCTCTCTCTCTTCTCTCTCTCTCTTCTCTCTCATTTAATCGGTCTCTTACGCCACCGGCTAGAACAAATGGCTTTTGCGTATAAGTAACTCTGCATAGAGATGCCTACATACAAGGGATTTTTATATATTATATATTTATATATTTTATAATACTTATATATATATTTATTTATATATAATATATATCTTATATATATATATTATATATTAAATATATACTATAATATATATTATATTATATATTATTATATATATATATAAAATTTATATATATTATATATAATTATATATATAACTAATCTTATTATATATATATATATACTATATTATACTATATATACATTAATAATATATATTATATATTAATATTATAGTTATAGTTATATGTCTACCCCATCCTTATTAATATATTAATAATTATATATATTATTTTTACTCTTCCCATGGAACATCCGTAAAGCAAGTTACCCAAACTATAATTCCTGCGATTGACACCACCTGCATCCATGCAGGGCACGGTGTTTAGAATAATAATAATATGAATAATAATATATATTAATATTACTACTATATATATATATATCATATATCATATCTAAATATATACTATTATATATATATATCATTATTATATATATATATATATATAGTATATAATATTATATATATATTTAATATATATATATATAGTATATATACATACATATATATGTATAATATATATATATATATATTATTAATATATATATATAATAATAATATATTCTTATATATATATACATATTATTATATACTATATAATCATATAATATATATATTATATATATATATATATATATATTCATTATTTGCCCACTCCGTACGGACATCATAATAAAGGAAATTACACTTTTGTGTTTATATTATATTGAATGTTTAAATGTCATGACGCTCTCTAGGACATGATTGCTCGACAGCACGTAAAGATGGTCGACCAGGATCAATGTCGACAAAAAGTGTCCGAACGCCAAATGCATTGATCGACCCAAACTGCTGTCTCATTTTGACAACTTTTTTAAAAAAAAAATGTGTAATGGTCGACAAATTTATGACCCCAGTATAAATTTTTTTTACCTTCATATCGCATTAAATCGATATATTACTTTCGATATATCATATTGACATGAAATTTTATTTTTTTTTTTTTTAACTAAAGATACCCAAGGGACTGATCTCTTACCGCCCCGACCGCAAGAGTCGCGAGGTCTCTCCGGCCTTCCGCGGGGAACCATCATACGGGGTAAGGGACATACATATCCCCCCTCCTGGTGAGGGGTTCTCCGGAACCCCCGTCTTTGGTACTTGGCAGCTCTGCTCGCGGGAGGTTCTCCGCCACCTCCGCCTAACGGGGCTGCTAAGAAAATCCGGTCCCCCCCTTCTGTTTCCCGTCGGCTCGAGCCCCCGTATATACATATACAGGTTTATATATATGTATATATTATAATATATATATATTTTTGTCGACGTCTTTTACACCACCATCTGAAATTTATTCTTTAAGTTGATTGAATCGGGCTCGATAATTTAGTTCAATTATTTTCAATCTATTAATTAATGTGTCGACCGATTTTGGACAACACTTATTGAGAATGTTGTACGACCCAAATGCCGTCGACCAAAATCCCTTATCGCACCAAATGATGTCGACGTTTTTGAACCATTCTGAAAATTCTGAAATTTGCGTGTCGACCATTTTCCCTGTCGAGAATTATGTATAGTTCCCAAATGTATTAGTTTTTTAAAATTTAATTGCCACCATCAGACCTTTTAATTATAACCATAAATAGAATTTTATAATATTCAATGCTTCAAATAGAATTTCTTCACACATATAATGGCGCCAGACTTTTTGACCATTATTTTATTATTTCTTTACGATGAAATTTGTGGAACATTCTTTCTTGTTCACATCTTCCAGTGATTTGAAACCTTACATTTAAATTCATTTAATTTACTCAGTGATGTTTCTTGTTTGTATGTTTTTTCTGGTCCGATTTTGTTTTCTATAATTTTCTAAATTAAGTTTATCTTCTGATGGTGACATATCATCAACATTGTTATGAGAACTCTTTCAACAAAACATTCTGCTCTACCTTGATTCCCCCTCTATTCTTCATCAATTTGAAATAAACATATTTAAGGGAGTTAGTGGCTTGGCTTAATTTCTGTTCATTAGTTAATTCACTGACCCAACTTTAATCAGTCAAGGCTATCTCTTTTTTTATGATTCGCCCTATTGCTTGTTAGATCGGCCATCAGTTCGTTCTGGATATTGATGAAGAGTAAATGTTTTCTATTTTTTGCTGAATAAACTCAAAATTCATTTCCTTACATTGTAATATTTTGGTGGCTTTATAAGCATGATGAATGTAAACTTTGGGTCTCTACTACCTAATGACACCTTGTGATCTCAAGTCACAAAGAGAAGACTTCAGTTATAGATACGTTTTATCTTAATTTGCTACCTTATCAAGTAGATTGTTCCAAATTGGCTTCCTCTCTAACTGGCCCCTTCAATATCAAATCTAAAAAGGAGTTCTTTTATACCACAATAACTCTTCCAACATAATTTTATCTGACCTGTCTCTTCAAGCCATCACGTATCACCAACTGCAGTGCGTGAGGACTGCTTCCCACATCATGATTTTTTTATGGTAATAGTACAACGTTCTCAATGGAATTGATGTCACTATGCCCATCTTCTATCACTCTTGCTCATTTTCGTTGAACTCGGAATCCTTGCAGGGATATTATTCGTCAGGCTAAGCGTGTTCCCTTCAAAAGAAAGTTCGAAGACCTTGGATCTCCTACTGGGGAAAATTTCTGTTAAATTGCCAAAAACATTTCTAATAACTTCTGTAAATCTGTTTCCTTCTCTTATTCGCTATGACCGATCTATAGCTAATACTCCTTCTAAAAAGGCTAATATCTTGGGTCTCCATATATTATGACATCCCCCCCTACTCCTTCTCCTCTCAGGAATTCCATGGCTCCACCCGTGATTTCCCATGATCGGTTGCATGAGATCTTGAGATCTATGAATGTAAGGAAGGATCGTGGTCTTGACGGCTCTCCTCCTCGTGTTTAGATAGAGGGTGCGCTGAGCTGGTGCCTGTCCTCGTTTGACTCTACTCTCCTTTGCCTTAATTCAAACACTTTTCCACAGTGCTGGAAGCCGGCATATGTTCATCCGATCCCGAAGAAAGGTATCCTCTCTGATCCTTCTATATATCGCCAACTAGATTTCACTTATATTCTATCTAAAATCTTTGAAACTCTCCTCATCCATCATTTCCTGAATCATCTGGTATTTCATTCCCTCCTTTCAGATCACCAGTATGGTTTCGCCGTTCCAGGTCAGATTGTGGCATTCTTTCCTATCTCACTGATTTATGGTCTTCTGCCCTCAGGGACTATGGGGAGTTATGTGTGGTGGCGCTTGTCATATTCAAAGCCTTTAACCGGGTATGGCTGCGTCAGTGCTCACTAAACTTCCTTCCATCGGGTTTCGTCCTTCTCTTTGCTCACTCTTTTCTAGTTTCCTTTCAGATCATTCCATATTTACACTCGCTGATTGAGCAACCTCTTCTTCTTTTCCAGGTAACTGTAGTGTATCCACAAGTTTCTGCTTTTATCTACCGACTTAATTTCTCACTATTTTCATTAACGTCTTCTCGAGCACTACTCATCCAACTTTTGTTTCTTCTTCATGTCGATGACATACGAATCTCACTTCTTCCATCATTTCAAAATCATTGACTCCCTTTTTCGCTTCTAGAGATGATTTTTGACCTTAGCTTTCCGATTCAGTTTTTTCAGATCTCGATGAGATTTTCCTTGTGGGATCACCTCAACCTCCGTAAAATTCAACTATTCAAAAACTCAACTTCTACAAATCTCACTCTCAAAAACACCTCCTAACATTCCTATCTTCTTTGATGGCCCACTCATCTCATCTGACTCATACTCTCTGACTCCCTTGACCCTCCTTTCTCTGCGATACGTGACGAGTGCCCTAATCTCTTTTCTATAAGGTAATTACATGGACGGTGCTCCGTGAAGAAGTCTGACCTCGATCGCCATTCCCTTCCACCCACTGCGTCAGACCCTCGTAAACACAAGAGGTGCCTTTGTTCTCTCATGAAAATCTGTATTTCGCAGTATCGTGAATATCTATGACTAAGGATCACTCGTGTTTTTGTTGTGTGTTTGTGGGATCTGCTTCTCTGCCCATGTGTTGGGTGGAACACTCCTGCCTTCTTTTATTTTACCGCGCAATATTTAATCTTGCCTCTATTTAAATCCCCGCGTCTGCGCCCACCTTGAGGAATTGCGTTAGGCAAGGCATCAGCGGTGGGATATTACTTTCCATTTATTTATAATTTCTTATTTATTCTTATGTAATTTTTTTATTTATTTATTTATTTACTTTTTTTTTGCCCCCTCCTTTTGAAAAGGGCATTGCCCGTGAGTGGTGGTATCATGTGAAAAAAAAATATCTCATCTGTGGACAACATAAACATTGGTTTTAACATAAACAATAAACTATCTTGGAAACCTCATACCACAAGGATTGCTAAGGTAAATTCAAAGAAGCTGCTGGTTCTGTTCTTGTTGTCGGAATTATTTTCTTCTGAATATTTACTCCTATTATATAATGGCCTTATCTGCCCTTGTATGGAGTACTGTTTCCACATTTTAGGGAGTTCCGGTTCCACCCTTCCATTAAAAAGTAATGGGTGTAAGATTAAAAGATTAATTATTTTTCTCCTACATTTTAATCCCTTGACCCTATACATCTGCGACGTGACGTTTACGGTATATTTTTTTATTATAATTTCTTTATTAATTTCATCTCTTTATTATAAATAATAGAACAGCAGGTGCTCAGGTGAGCTGAATTCCCGTATTCCGACACCATTGTATCACCCTCATAGCATAAGGGGTGCCCTGCTTTCCCATGATTTCTGTGCAAATATTGGCAACTCCAGGCTTCTTCGTTGAGGTGCCTCCTTTTTTCCAGCCACCACTCTTATGTTGAACACTCACCCTTTTTCTGTTTTCCTGCTGTATTTAATCTCAATCTCTTTAAATCTTCCGTCTGCGGTCACCTCATAGGGATTGAGGGCATTTTCCCATTATTACAATTCTTTTTATTGTTATTATTTTATTATTCTGTCCCCCCTTGAAAGTGCTCTACAAGTGAGTAGTGATTACCTGTAATACATATATAATATATATATATATATATTATAATTATATATAATATATAATATATATATATATATATTTATATACTATACATATATATATTATTTATATTGAATATATATAGTTATATTATATATATATATATATATATATATAAAATATATTATTATACTATTATATTATATATATATATATATATAATATAATTAATATCATAATACTATATATATATATAATATAATATATACTGATATTATTATTATATATAAAGATATACTCATATATATAGTATATATATATTCTATTCTTATATTTTATATATAATATAATCATATATATAATATATATTCATACTATATATATATATATATATATATATATTATATGATATATATATTATACTATATATATAATATATTATATATATATATATTAAACTTTGTCAAAAAATAAGCACCATCTAGGGTTAAAAATCTCACTCGCAGGAGCGGGAAAGACCCTAACTCCATGAAACCCCACACCAACATAGACGATAGCATCAGTGTAACTTTGTAGCCACCCCACAGAGAATTTGTGTGCAGTGTTGCGGCTGTCACCGCGAGAAATTTAGGAAAACATAAAAACCAAGTAACTGATCTTAGGAAGCACGGTGGAGGTTAGGTCACTGGCGTGGGATGGTATTAATCGTAGCAATATCGGGACCATATCACGAACGTGGAAGATGACTCCGAAATAAACATGGAGAGGATTAAAGTTGGGTCGTCAACTGTATTGAAATCAGTGGGTGCAGGATAACAACACTCCACCCCGAAGAACACGGGTACCGGGCCTTTGATCGACGGTTTGGTGTAGCGCACACAACGATTGCACAGCAAGGACAAGGTAGGCTATGGGCCACGACACCAGTGGAAAACCGATTTATACGTCTGCATGCATTACGAGAGCGCCACCACACACGGTCTGGCGACATCGGCACGATACAGCTGGCGGAGGTACACGGCACCACGGTGAGTGACAATAAAGTGCGTCGACGCCTTGCGGAACATAATTACCGCCCCGGATGAGCCATAATGTCCCACCGCCCATTTACCACGGCACACCAAGGCGCACGATGGCATTGGCCGGGGCCCCCGAAACATATCCATTGGACGTTGAAAGTTGGGCAAATGGTATGCTCTTATTCCGGGACGATTCAGAGAGTGTCTCTGTACGCCTCGGACAGGCGTGCTAGACTATACCGACGACCGACGGAGAGGTTCGCGCAATGCAATGTGCTGCAGGTGCCGCCGTTTGGAGGTGGGTCAGTTATGGTCTTGGGAGCATCTCTTTACCGAGGCCCTTATGGAGTTGCCATTATCTTCGATTTGAAGGTACTCTATACAGCCGTTAAGGTATGTATCACAGACCATTTGCCTCGAGCCATATGTCGTTGCCATTTGCCTCTCTACAAACTCAGTAGACACTTTCATTCCTTAATGCATGACAACTTGCAAGACCACCACACGGACCCCAATGAGTGAAACGACTACTTAAGGACGGCTATTCAAATTACGACGTTGAGTATTCAGCAATATAATCCGCGGACCTCAACCCATTGAACATTTGTGGGAAGTATCCTGAAACGTCGGATTCGACAGCTGAAACACCCTCCAAAGACCCTCCCGGACTGCCAACAGGCACTACACGCACGGTATAGGAATCAAATACTGTCCCAGAACATCGCGCTCACTCATCGAGAGCATTTGCCAGGACAGTGTAGGCAGTCATCCTGATCAGAGGGCGGTCCATTTACACGGTTATTGGAAGACCCAACACCCCGGAGCCGCTTCACCAAACGTTCCAACATTGTGTGTTTGCAGCCGCCGAACCTCCAAACCCTACTGCGAGGACCCTTTGTTGTGCACCTTGCCTCACATATAGTGAACCTACGGTTCTATGGGCGTGCGAACCACCATTCGTTATGTTCATTGTCCAAAATAAAGAGGTCATTTCCCTTCTATCAAACTTTTTTCCACCCTTTTCTTTACACGTACCCTTGTAGTGCCGTTAGTTTTTGGACGAGTTAGTAAATATACTATATATTTATTGATATTATATATTACTATAATTATATATATATATACTCATATACCGTATACTATATATATATATATATTATAATATATATTATATATAATATAATATATTATATATAACATACAACCATATATATATATATACCTATATAATATATATATATATATAATATATATATATCATATATATGATATATATATATATATTATATATAATATAAAGTATATATATATATAATATATATATATATATATTATATATATATCCAATTTTAGTATATATTATATATATATATATACTATATATATATATATATAATATATATATATCATATATATATATACTATATATATATATATATATTTTAGTAGCGTTGTCACACCACTCACGGGCAGAGGCCCTTTTCAAGGAGGGGGGGCGTTACACGCCAAAATTACATCCGCTAGCGCAAAATTACGCAGATGAGAGCACAGACGCAGGTTTAAAGTGAGGGAGAATTAAATTCAGCAGGAAAACACAGAGAATGGGAAGAGAGGTTCCAACAGAACAGAGGTGGGCAGGAAAGAAGGAAGCACCGCCGCGAACTAGCCTGGAGTTTACCAATATCTACACAGAACTCGTGAGCAGACACAGCACCCCTGTGTGCTACGAGGCGACGTACTAAAAGGTGGGTGGTACGCGTAGTGGTAATTCCCTCAACACCTGCCGCTACCTACCTGATAGAAAGAGATAACAGCCCACCTCTCGCCGGCAGAGATTAGAGGGTCAAGTTGAAGCTCGAAGTACAGAACAGTTTGATAAGCCTTTTGGCTTTTGACGCGACCCTATCCAAAGCCGGGTGAAACCAGAAGCCCCCCCCAAGATAGTTATGAGAACAATACTCCATACAAGGGCGATGAGACCTTGTTATGCAGCTGGAGTAAACTGAGCAAGAGGAAAATAGTTCTCGCAGTACTGAACAAAACTCCAAGTTTCTTTTGAGGCCGCCCTAAGCAACCATTGTTTACTGTCTTTGTCTTGTTGGACATTTTTTTTTGTTTTATGTTGAATAGCAAAGAATTTTTATATTGGCAACAGGAGAGACGAGAGAACCGTCGCAAAGAAGATAGGAAAGTTAGAAGGGTTTTTAGAGAGGAGGGAGATTTGTTAGAAGTTGAGCTTTTTAAAGAATTAAATTTCCAAGAATAAGTGACGCTACAATCGGAACATCTATCCAGCATCAGAGAGAAATAGAATCGGAAAGATTGAGACGAGAGGCCATTCTAGAAAGTAAAAGAGGGAGCGAAATTGAAATGAGTTGAAGAATGCAAGGTTCGAAGTCATCGGCATATGACGTGCGAGTAGAGTTAAGAATGTGCAGGTGAGAAGTCATTAATGAAAATAGGACGAGTAAAGTAGGAGATAAGACAGAACCCGGAGGAACACCACTATTTAAAAATAAATAACAAACAAAAAAAATGAAGAAGTCGCTCCATCAACCACAGCCGAATATTGAGCGACTTGAAAGAAGCTAGACATAGTAAGCAAAGAGAAGGAAGGAAACCCAAAGGAGGGGAGCTTGTAGAGCAGTGACACGCGTGCCAAAACCCAGGTCAAATGCTTTGGATATGTCAAGTGCCAGCCACGCAAGTCTCCCCCGTAATTCCTAAGAGCGGAAAAACATAAATCGGTTAAATAGGAAAAGTATTCGCCACTAGACCTTGAACGCCAAAAGCCATACTGCGATCGGAAAGCAAGAGACTGAGATTCACCAGATGGTCTAACGAAGTGAGAGTATGAGAAGGGCGCTTAAAGATCTTAGATAGGAATACAAGTGAGAGCTGTAATAGGGCGGATAGTTGGAAGGTCAGAGCGGCTTCCTCTTTTTTTCGGAATAGGGAATTGGACATAGGCATGCTTCCAACACTGAGGGAAAGTGGTTTAGTATTGAGAACTAGAGAATATAGCTTTTGAACGAGGGCGTGGTCAGCACGTAGCACACTTCTCAAAAACTCGGGATGGAATTGCCATCCAGCGGCCACCCGCCTTCCTATATATATAATATATTACTATATAATATATAATATATATATATATATTATATATATACTATTATATATTATATATATATATTATATATATAATATATATAGTATATATTATATATACTATAATATAATATATTATATATATTAGACGTTATGTTTCAATCTCGCCGCACCATAGTAACGGTTTCGATAATTAAATCCTCGTGCGCAACGGTTTAAAACCCTATTAGGGAGACTTAAAGAATCAGACATAAGCTCCCCCCGCCGCAACTTCGTATCAATCCCATTCTCGATGATTTTGTTTCATCGAAGACGATGTTTTCGAAACACTTGTAACCCTCTGTAGGGTGTTCTGATCCCACGGATATTTAATGATGAATAGGTCAGCGAAAACATAAATAAGTCAAAATAAAGTTTCACATAATTGCATACACCTTACATATTCATAGTGGCCGTTGGGTTACTCGAGAGATGAAATTTTAGTTCTATTACTAAATAAAAAGAAATAATAATAAAAAAAAATAATAAAAATAATAATAATAATAATAATAATAATAATAATAATAATAATAATAATAATAATAATAATAATAATAATAATAATAATAATAATAATAATAATAATAATACATATTTAATAATAATAAATAATAATAATAATAATTACATAATAATAAATAATACAATAATAATAATAAAATAAAAATAATATAATAATAATATAATAATAATAAAATAATAATACATTAATTAATAATAATAATAATAATAATAATAATAATAATAATAATATAATAATAATAAAATAATAGAGTCTTATAACCTACGAAGAGGAGTTAGAGCGGAGCCGGAGCGGGGTTGGAGCTGAGCTGCAGATTAGTCCGAGCCGTGTGGTGCCAGAATAATAACTTTTTCTTGACTTTTTTAATGCTTGGCGCTTCAAATCATACATAATTAAGGACGATAAGTCCATATGATGTGATACCAGCACTATACAAGGTGTTACAAGCCTCAATGAGGATATGGGCTATACCACCTTACGAAAAATAATATGCCTACTGTACATACATACAATAAAAATATAAGTGTGAATTTATGTGCGTATATATTTCAGTATACCAAATATCACATCGTTCTACGTTGAAAATTATATATCATATACTATATATAATATATATGTATATATATATAATATATATAAGTATATATGTTATATTAATATACTATATATATATATATATACTATTTATATATATATATATATATATATATATATATATATATATATATATATATATATATATATATATATATATAATATATATATATATATTAATATATATATATAATATACATATATAAATATTATAGTTTTTTATATATATATAATATAATTACTTATATACTATATATATATATTATATAATAATAATATATATATATATATCTACCTGACACAACCAGTCTCTGAAGCCACCGTCTCGCGGCGACGTCTAAGGTTTCCCTGTCTTCAAAAAGGGGTCCAGAAAATAAGGCAACAGGTTTTTAGCAATATATTTACAGCACATATAAAAAATCAATATTAATAGTAAATGTTTATACCCAATCAAAACTCCTATCTGGCTAGACAATATAGCCCACAAAATGTTAATAGATTAAATAAATCAAATAGTAAATAATAATCTCCCAAAATGTCTATAACTCAAGTAAATTAAATATTCAATAATAATTCCTACAAATATCAGTAACGTAAATAAATCAATAGAATCAATAATAATACACAGGAATATCAATAGAGTCAATAAATAACCAGGGCAGACTGTCTTAAAAGTATAACCGGGACTCACAGTAGATAAAACCTTAAATAGTAATACAATATAAAATAATTCAAAAGTATTAATGAGTTACACGTAAACCATTCACCATCGGATCAATTGTTAGTATGTTTTAAATGTGTAAAGGGAACTTTAAAGTCTAGGGAAATAAACAAACAAATGAACCCTCCCAATCCAGGCGAAGGTGGGGAGTACACTCAAGTACCCTCCCAATCCAGTGAAGGTGGGGAAGTACACTCAAGTACCCTCCCAATCCAAGTGAAGGTGGGGAGTACACCAAAGTCCGCCTACCCAAATTCAGGCCACAGGTGGTGGAGTTAAAAACTCAAGTACCTCCCATCACAGTGTTAAGCAACCTCAGACATCCAAAAACCCAGCGTTCCCAGTTCCAGTGTAGCGGGGATATTCTTGGCAAACACCAAATCGGGCTTACGAGACTTCTCAGGTTGGGCATGTCTCAGGTAACACTCCAACATACCAAATCTCATCCAGTTTGGGGACCAGGTTTCAGGTAAACCCAATTCCAAATCTTCTCCAGTTAGGGTCAGGTTTCAGGAACAAACCTGATCCAAATCACTCAGGTCTGGGCTCGGATTTCAGGCACCCGATCCAAATCCTCCACGGTTGGTGTCAAGGTTTAGACAACCCGACTCCAAATATCATTCCAGGTTGGTCAGGTCCCAGAGCGACTAAAGGTCTGGATCAAGTCCCCCAGTTATCCAGCTCCCAGTATTCGCTCCCAGTACCCTGTCCCGGTATTTGCTCCTTTGAAAACGAGAACCCATTGCCAGGTACATTTACAATATTTAACACAAAAGCACAATAATAATAATAATAATAATAAATAATAATAATATAATAATAATTAATAATAATAATTAATACATAATAATAATAATAATATATAATTAATAATAATAATAATAATAAATAAAATTAATAATAATAATAATAATTAATAATAAGTAATAATAAGTAATAATAATAATAATAATAATAATATAATAATAATAATAATCAATATAATCAATAATAAGAATAATAATAAGAACATAATAATAAAATCATAATAATAATAATAATAATATTAATAATAATAATAAATAATGGTATAATAACCTGTCACACGTAAATCGTATTACCGGTTAAAAATATCTCAGCAGTACTAATATCATAAAATATATAATATCTATAATCAATAATAATAATAATACTAATAATAATCAATAATTTAATATCAATAATAATCAATAATTAAATAATAAATAATAATAATAATATACATAATAATAATAATAAATAATAATTATAATAAGTAATATTAATAATAATAATCAATAATAATAATAATAATATAATATCAATAATAATAACATAATCATAATAATAATAATAATAATAATAATAATAATATTAATTTATAATAATAAATAATAATAATATATATAATCAATAATATAATAATATAATAATAAATTAATATTAATAATAATAATAATAAATAATAATAATAATAATAATAAAAATAATATAATAATACATATAATAATAATAATCAATAAATAATAATAATTCCAATAATTAATAATAATAATAATAATAATAATAAATAATAATAATAATCAATCAAAATAATAATAATAACTAATAATACTTTATTACGTTTAAAACCCTTAAACCTCAAATCATATTACACACTTCTGCTGGATCCCTCACATTCACGCACACTATCAACCTAACAAACATACAGGGTCATAAAACAAATAATAATAATAATAATTATAATAATAAATAATATAATAATAATAATAATAATAATAATAATAATAATAATAAAATAATTAATTAATGATACATAATTAATAATAAATAATAAATATAATAATAAGAATAATAATATAATAATAATAATAATACATATAATAATAATATCAATATAATAATAAAAATATAAATAATAATTAATTAAATAAATAATAATAAATAATAATAATAATATTTAATCATAATAATAAATATCATAATAATAATAATAAATAATAAAAATAATAATAAATAATAATAATAAATATAATAATAAGATAATAATAATAATACTAATAATAATAATAATAATATATAATAATAATAATAATATAATATATCAATAATAATAATGAATAATAATAATAATAATAATAATAATAATATATAATATCAATAATACATAATAATATAATAATGATAATCAGTAAATAATAATAATCATGATAATAATAATGATAATAAATAATTAATATTAATAAAAATAATAATAATATATAATCTAATAATATAATAATAAAATAATAATCAATAAATTAATAATAATAATAATAATAAATCAATAACTAATAAATAATAATAATAATATAATGATTATAAATAATAATAATTAATAATAATAATAATAATAATTTAATCATAATATAATATTAATATATAATAATAATACTAATAATAATAATTAATACATAATAATAATAATTAATAATAATAGCAATAATAATAATAATCATAATCATAATAATTAATATATACATTATAATACATAATTAAATAATAATATAATAATATAATAATATAATAATATATAATAATAATAATAATAATACATAATAATAATAAACTTCCACATACCCCCTTGTCCATAAACTATTCTTTCTTCGCAAAATTAACCCTACCTCGCTAAATGTTTACCTCTACTCAGATTCACTTCACCTTACCTTACTTTCCATTCTCACTTAAAACTGGCAATTCCGGTTGCTAGGCGGTAAATGTTTCACAAAATAACCTCAGTAAGCTCATAACAAGCTCCTAATAAAGCAAACTGGTACAAACCCGATGGTAACCTTGATCACGACACAATAGCATCATAAACACTTTAAATAACCAATTATCTTCAACTCAAACCTCGTGAAAAATCTTTTCTCAAATCTACCTTAACTAATATCCAGCACTTGCCTATATATAATTTTCCGTCTTAACTCTCGATTCCTAATTTTAAACATCACCTTCCCTACTTTTAGTTCGGCCACTATTTAAATATTAACCAGTTTTAAATATTTAGCAACCTTAATACCAATGTTATTTCGTTTATCCTGAATTTAATTAATAACATTTAGCAAAATAACCACAAGCTTCCTTTTTAGTTTTAATCTTTAAAATAATAGTTTACTTACCCAACTTGGGGAATTAGCGACCTCAAATATGGTTTCCACACAACCTGACTTCAATTAGTTTTTGAAAACTTTAAATCTTGAATCACTAGACCTTTATTTCCTTGTAGACACTGATAACAATTTCACCTTAAAAGTATCACACACCAGTTTCCGTGACTTCTCACTCTCCTTCGTTTTCCTTGACAATAACAAAATGAGCATTTTCCTTGAGATGCTTCCGGCCGCCACGCAATTTGCTAAGCTTACCTTGGTTTATTTAATTTGAGTCCACTATATAACTCCCCCTTCAAGATTGTGCAACAATCTTAAAAAGAAAAAATATATACCTGCGCCAACCATCTACCTTACTCCATCCTTCCAGTTGATGCTCTCCTTCGTGCTTCGGTCCTTTTCTCATACTTTATAGCCCTCCAACATTATGTTTGGCGCCTGTTCGTACCGACCTCCTCGACCTTAGTGAACGGGCCCTGACAGACTTCTCGCGTTTCTGCATGAACTCCGTTCCTGTTATCTAGCACTGGTAAAAATCATCTTAGCGTCCGGGACTTCACCTACTTCCACAAGCTCCTCATAAATAGACCTTGGTCTATATTCTGAACCTTCAGGGTTAGTCACCTTGATATTAACTTCTCCTACCTCCTCCACCTGTTTCTCCACCTGGTCTTCCTCGTTTGTCTCAAAGTCTGTACCTTGATTCTCAGTAGGGATTACCTCCGGGTTTTCGATTGAATCCACTACCTTGTCAAAACCTAAATCCGTTTCCTCCTCACTCTCTTCGCTGACCCTCACTTCGAACGTGTAACTATCTTTTGGGAACCATATTGAACTCTCAAATGCTTCAATGTCATATTCATTCTCCTGGTCATTATCTACTCCCACCTCGTCGAACCAATCACGTTGTTCACTTGTATCCACCGGTGAAAGTATTATGCTGACACTTTCCGTTTGAGTGCATTTATTTTCACCGACCTGGGCCTCTGTCTGCACCGACACATACTTCTTTTACCATTTACTCCCTGTAATGCTATTTGTTTTAACAATCCCCATGCTTCCTTGATTTATGCCCTTTGTTTCTTTGGCGTTTTCGCCTCCTGTGATACTCGTCCAAACCATGGTACATGGACTATGCTTTCTTCGGGTACCTGTTCTATCCTTTCTATTTCTCCCTGGTATTCCTTTTGCTCCGGGTCTACCTCTTCACACTGGAAAAACTGTCTACGGTATTCCGGGGGATCCGCCCACACCTTTAAATGCGAGTAATGTACCCTAGCTACCTTTGTTGTTCCTTTGATGTCATAAGAAATTCCTCCCGATATGACCTTGGTGATTACGAATGGACCTTCATATTTCTTGCCTAACTTTTTGTCTAAGCTCCTATCAACCGTGACAACCTTCCTTTTAACCCTTACTCTCACCTCATACGGTAACCAGTTCGGGTGTTCTTCCTGCCATTTTTCCTGTTGACTCTACGGGATTGGTATCACCCTTCCTTTTTCATGCCTTTCCACCATTTGTTTTTCCTCTGGGGCATTACCAACTCCGCATTGCCTTCGTCATGTAATAAACTAGCACTGCCTCTGTCATGAAGTATTCAATCAGCACCTCCTTTCCATGATTGTTTCTTAAGAATCGGCAAAAGTTCATCGGCGGTTCTATCAGTCCCAGTTGCTTGCTGCGTTGTAAGCACTGCTGTAATGTGTCAATAACGTTAATTCCGCAACATTTCCGTCGAAACCTGCATCCCTAAACTCACTGTACTCCGTGATGTACTTGTAGGGTAGCCTCAACAAAAGCCGGTAAAATCTCGCATCGAAGCGTCAACCACACTCTTGGCGATTTATCCTTAGGGTTCACTACAGCGCCACTTACGGCAGATGATCTTATTGCCACAACATGCAACATTCCCTTTCTGTTTTCGGTCATTGCCATTACGTCCTACTGCACAGCTTCAGGGTTTTTCAACTTCTATTTTCTCAGATGGCGGAAACTCACCTGGGGGTTCGATCTTGTTAAATTGACACTCTTGGGGCAAGTCCGACATACTTCCTGCACCACCAATGAAATCCTTGGATGCCATACGTATTTGGACACCAGGTCCAACAATTTGTCTCTTCCAATATGTGCCATGTTCCGGTGTGTTATGACACATACACTCACCACCTGTTTAAACCCAATAACTGCACTAGCTTGCCCTGGTCCCGTGTTCTTCACCAGGATTGACCTGTTTATTAAGAAATCATCCCGGTACCTAAAAAATTCCTTTAATAGTGTATTCTTTTTAGTTAGTACCTGTTTTCTCCGAACCTTTTCTTTCAACATCTTTACCACCTCTGATCTTTCCTGAAGATCAATAATGTCCTGTGCCGACAGTACATTACCCTCTTTTTCACCTTGAATTGTTACATTATATGCGCCCACTGTTGCAAGAAATGAATCCGCTCACATCCCTTCGTCTCATCTCATGACACAGTCCATTCTCACCAAAGTCCAATGCGCTTTCTACCTCCAAGGTAATTCATGTCCTAACAAACATATCATGCCTGGAATAAAGCCCGTCCGGTATCACCACCAATGAAAACAACACCCTGCTGTAGCGAGTACTAATTTCCACTTCCACTGCCTGGTTACATTTCACAATGTCCTGAGCCACTCCGTTTAGTACCAAATCTACTTTCCAACTCCTTAAGATATGTCCAAAATTGTTTAAATCGTCAACCACACTTTTCTGGATCAGACTAATTACGGAACCTGTGTCTAAAAATGCGCACTTGCGCACCACACCAATACAAACTTCTTGCCAAGTTACTCCTCTCAGTATATGATTACAACTTAACCGGGACTTGTGTTTTCTTTCTCGCATCATTAAATTAATTCCAAGTTCTTCATGCGTACGTTCGATCTCTGACTCCTCTAGCTCCCCTTCTTCCTGCTGTGATTCCTCCTGGGTTGGACGCTCGTCCACCATAGCGTTTTCCGTACACCTGTTGAACGTACCATCATCCCTCAAGTTAAAGTGCGTTCCACCCGCACCTGTATGTGAACGTTTTTCAAATCGTCTTCCTCTCTGTCACCCGTCTGGGTCCGTTCATTTACTGAACGCAGTACCATGGTGCAACCAAAGATTTATTACCGCTAAACAAATCACTTGCCACCAGCAACACCTCCGGTATTGGTTCTCTACCTTGTAACCGTAATGCCTTTAAATACTTCAGCATCTTCTGTTGTCTGCCTATTCCGTATAATTTCTGATTGTCCCTTAATGTAGTTGCTAAGTTGTCTCTCAAGGCCTTGTGATCCCTTTCCAGGTTCCTAACCTGGGCGTTCTTCAAAACGACTTGTAAACTGACAAACAGTGGTCTGCCCACCGGGGACTTCCTTGACCATGATTAACCCTTTTGGCAAAAATACAGATTAACCGGTGCTTCACCTGATCATCCTCCTGTTACAACTGGACCATGCATCTGCAAAGATGTTCTCTTTCTCCAGATAGTATTGTATCTCAAACTGTATTCACTCAAGTCGTCCAAACACTCGTGCCAGCTTACTGTCAACTAACTTCATCTTTGGGTAAACTAATGGCCGATGGTCCGTAAATAAATAAACTCTTGCCTAGTTTGGAACGGCTGAAACTTTTAATACCCACGCATAACTTGGCCAGGGGATCCTTCACCATGGTGACGCATTCCTCTACACGCTTGGACAGAGTGCGAATAAAGGCTATATACCCTCCTTCGTCACCTGTTTTTTGGCATCGACCAAGCTCCCATCACCCAGAACACTGGCATCTCACAAACATCAGCCTTTATGGCTTCCTTCCGAAAAGTCGGGCAGCCCAGTCCACCGATTCCTTCATTCCCTCTTTTAATCCTGTAAATGCTTTACTCTTTCCTCCGTCCACTCAATCACATCTTTCACCGTCTGCCCCAGTTAGTGCATTTAAGAGGTGCTGCCCACTCGAAAGTTCTTTATAACTTCCTTGGAAAGTTTATCATAACCAGATATCTTCTTACTCTCCAACAGTGGTTTGGCCTCTAGTTTATCAACCTGCTTCTCACAAACTCCCGGAAGCTTCCTGACCTGTTCTACTGATTATATGTCTAGAAAACTTTGACTTCTTTTGCAGCCCAACTAATTTCCAACCTTTGACGCTTACGTTTCTTACAAAACGGTTGTAATAACTTGTCTATTGCAGCAAGTGCTCCTCAAAACTTTTTGACATTAATAACACATTAGTACACCACCACCTTATCTTTGCTAAATCCCATCATTGTCCTTTGCATTTCTCGAAAACGCTGCCGGACCGTTCTTTAAGCCAAAGCTTAATCTTTTGAACCGGTACTGTCCACTCACCGTGGAAAAAGCCGTGAAGTCTCTACTATCCTCTGCCAGGTTCATCTTGATAAGTAACCCAAAACCAGTAAGGCTAAGTAAAATACTTAACCCCGTGACATGCTTAAATGTTTCCTGAATGTTGCCATTGGGACATTTCGTTGCCTGCCGTTACCTGATTTTAACCTTCCTATATGTCCCACACATAACCTGAAGTAACACAATCCTTTTTACGGATCGGCACCACCAGAGCTCCATTCTGCTGCGCAAGGTTCAGCTATGTCTTTCATACATAACTCTTCCACCTGCTTTTCATCTCCTGATTCGTTTTCTGGTCAAACATTCTAGCTCGTTGGTAAATAGGCGTGTAATCATGCAACCTAATCTTATATGGGGTCATAGCAGTAGGTGTTCTTAATAGTTGACCAACGTTTTCGTTTCTCCACACCCTCTCAAAACCTGTCCAATCTGTTCTGGACGTAACTCTAATATGAATTTAAAAATTTTAAACTTTTCTTCGTCCATTTTTGTTCATCTCCTCGTCCTGTCACTTCCCCGTACCCGTTGTGTTTACTCGTATCTCATGTTGTAGGCCCCATACTTCTTAATTTTATCATCGTACTACTAAAATTGCTAATCCCTATTTTGTTCACCTTTGGTCCAAATTTTATAAGGCCTGATATAAATTTCTTTAAACAGTACTGTACCTTCCTGCTAACTTCCATTTACCAACGGGGTACACCTTACATCGGTGATGTATATTCCCCTTTTGATGCATCTTCTCTTACTTCTACCAATAGCTCCTTCCGGTTTTGTAAGCGGTACTGCCTTCATGACTTTGTTTGACCTGTTTTTAGACTTCCATTTTACTTTAACTGGTACCCAGTTAGTCTTATCAATCACCATTTTCTCCGTTGTATGTACCGGAATTCTTGTTACGTTCTTAAGTCAGTTGTTCAGTTCCACCATTACAATACTTCGTTTCCCGTCACCATTATCACCGATAACGTTTAATTGATCATCTTCTAATATAAATTTAATGTATTTCCAATGAAAAGGAATACCTAACATTACTCCTTCCTTTAACAAGTCCTCAGAACCTGAAATTCCAATTAGTCCATACTTGATGTCACCAATAGGTGACTCCAAGATCACTCCGTTGATGAGATCCTACACCTGTTGAGGACACACCCAGACTCTTAATCTCATTTCCTTGCTTATTCGTCGGATTCGGAATCTTACGAGCCTTTTTCTTCTATCAAGCAGTATTCCGAGATCCCGAATCTTACCGCGTTAACATCTCAGACGCCTTATTTTTACATTGAACTTTAATCAAAGGTGCATCCTCAAACTGTCCAATACGCCACTTCCTGTATCAACGTGTTGTATTATAAACTTCCCTGACCTTATTTCCATAATCTCCTTTTTCTGTCTCCTTTGTATAAGCTGGGGCAATGACCCAATCACCATTCCATCTTGACTGTAACAAACTCTCTGCCTCCGTGATTAACATCCTCTGTCCTGAATAAGCGGGGCGTCCTGTTTATTATTCCCTGTTTGTGGATGGCTCCGACACGTCCCGGTTGATGGCGGAGCAAGTTGTTTCCGAAACGTGTTTTCCTTTTCCTCTTTTAAACTCCTCTATTTCTGTCCTCATTGGACAAGAACATCGCAATGCCCGATTCCTCACAAAGAAACATTTCTTTCCACATCTTATGCATCTCTTTGTCCCGTTCGTTGTTTTCATTCCTACGTTGGAATTCCTTGTCCTCTCCTTGTTGGGAAATCCATCGCCTCCTATGTCACCACTTCCACAGAGCCAGCCCACTATTAACCGCAGCAAGTGACGTTTCCTGTGCCCAACCCTGTCACATATGATGGACCTTAAACCTTGGATCCACTATTCTGGGTCGATCAGACTTCTATCATATTGTCCCTGGGCCACTATTAACGATGTGGTGCCGGTTTCGCATACTGCACCCTGTTGCATACGTCCTCTCACTTCTCTTGAGGGAAGGCTGCCATATGGGGATTGGGTTTCAGCTTCCTGGTCCTAGTGCTCATCAAGCTCATCCTCTCACAAGCCCAGTTCACCATAATCCTTCCATCTCACCCTCAGACTTTCCTTTTCACCTCCCATCCGTAACTTGAATCGTCTTGCTATTTTCTTAGCAGGCATCTTATAAATTGTTTTTTAGTGTCTCCTTGTTCTTTGTTTTTGTTTGTTGCAGCCTCATGTTGTCTCATTCGTAAGCAATTCAGCGATCTTCTTTTTCTCTTTCATCTCCATTCTCCAGAACTCCTTCTGAAGATCCATGACCTCACTATCCTGTTCCTCCTTGCACAGTTTCTCACTTGTTAACCACCGTTCAAATATTTCAACCTTAGGTTGAAAGATATTGGACTAGTTCCCTGATGCTCAAACCTTCCAAAAAGTTTCTTATCTACCACCATCTGTTTTGTCACCCCAAGCTGTTTCTTGCATCGCGCTCGAATCTTTCAATGAAGGCCATCGACGGGTTTGAACTTTTCTTCACCATATTCAAATGGTTTCACACCGCCTTAATATTGCTCTGGCTGTAAGTCTTCATCACTTCTAGCAGTTCACCTGCCAAAATAATGAGCACCCTGTTTACAGCCAAGTTTGACTCCATCCCTGATTTCTCTAGTTCCACTAGCCTTTTAACCATAACTGTCCTCCTTTATCCACTTCGCTTTCAACCTCCGACTCCACTTCTGATGCCGTGCTCTCATCACATGTATACTTCCTTACCGGTTGTTTCCTCCTTCTATTCTTCCTCTTCCTCCTTCTTATATCGTCACTTTCGTTATCCACTTCATGTTCTAATTACGACTAAAATTTCATCTTCTGTTTCATGTTTTAATAATAACTAGAACTGGGCCTTTTTGTTTCATGCCTTTGTTAGTTTTAACCGGATCCTTGTTTCTCACCGATTGATCCTTATTCACTTTATCGTCCTTCCCTTTATCCAGGACTACAACCAGGTTTTCTCCTTTCGAAGCCTCCAGGACCTGTACACAGTTCTTCATTATTAACAACACCTTATCTACCTCTAAACTCTTTGACTCCTTTATTAAGGCCTTCTGGAATCCTTCCAGATATTCCATAGCCTCGGAACCTCCACAAGCCTCCTCTTTCTTAACCTCTTCTTCAGTCCCCATCCTGAATCACCTGTACTATTCCTTGTTTAACCAGGTAAACGTATAAAAAAAACACTAAATCTATATAAATCAAAAAAAAATTTATCACAGTGTGTGTGTGTGCACGTATGCACGAAAGTGTTTTTCCCACACCCAAGTATCCTTTACAGGCCGAAAAAAAAATTTAGCAAAAAAAAAAAAATTTCAGTATCAAACACCCTGCCTCAACCTGCAACCAAATCGGAGACCGGCCCAACACAAAAGCCACCAAACATTATAGTCTCAAACAGGAATAACGGCAACAAAATCTCTTTATCCAAAAAAAAAATATCAATCACCCTACCTCAACCTGTGACCCAATCAGAGACTGCTCAACACGGCCACCAAAAATTATGTTACCGGACCAAACTTGAACGGTCTGAACTCACCGTACAAACGCGGGAGGTCTAAGATGGTTCTAACAGTCTCCACTGGGTCCGCAATAAGACAACGGCTTTTTTTAGTAGTATATTTACAACACATATCAAATAATAATAATTAAACAACGTTATACCCCACAAATAATAAAAATCCTATCGGGCTAGCCGCTAACTCCCACAAAAATATTAATAAGTTAAATAGATAGAATAATATATTATAAACCCCCAAAATGTCAATCGTTAAATAATAGAATAATCTAGTTGTAAGAATAATTGGTAAAAGTAATTAATAATGTCTGTGACATCAGTAAAGTACCAAATACAAGGCAAATTCTTCTCTAATCAATATAACCGGAAACTTCGATATTCAATGTTAAACACACCGTGGACTTATTATAATTCAAGAGATCACTGGCCACTACACACTTTTAACTGGGTCACTCTAAGATCACAATTAAAATGTTAAGGGAACTTTAATGTCTTAGGGAAAATAAACAACAAATGGACTTCCCTTTAGTTCCCGTGAAGGTGGGGAGTACACTCAGGTACCCTCCCAATCCAGGTGAAGGTGGGGAGTACACTCAGGCACCCTCCCAATCCAGGTGAAGGTGGGGAGTACACTCAAGCACCCTCCCAATCCAGGTGAAGGTGGGGAGTACACTCAGGTATCCTCCCAATACTGTGAAGGTGGGGAGTAAACTCAGGTACCCTCCCAATCCAAGTGAAGGTGGGGAGTACACTCAAGTACCCTCCCAATCCAGGTGAAGGTGGGGAGTACACTCAAGTACCCTCCCAATCCAGGTGAAAGTGGTCAAAAATAGTCCGGGTTAGGATCACGTTGCAGGTAAAAGCCCTATATAAAACCTTCCAGGTTGGAGCCAGATTCCAGACAAAACCCGATATAAATCCTTCCGGGTTGGGGCCAGGTTCCAGTTAAATAAATCCTTCCGGGTTGGGGCCAGGTTTCAGGTAACCCAATATAAATCCGTCCGGGTTGGGGTCAGGTTTCAATTAAATAAATCCTTCTGGGTTGGAGCCAGGTTTCAAGTAACCCAATATAAATCCGTCCGGGTTGGGGTCAGGTTTCAGTTAAATAAATCCTTCCGGGTTGGGGCCAGGTTTCAGGTAACCCAATATAAATCCGTCCGGGTTGGGGTCAGGTTTCAGTTAAAAAAAATCCTTCCGGGTTGGGGCAGGTTTCAAGTAACCCAATATAAATCCGTCCGGGTTGGGGTTAGGTTTCAGTTAAATAAATCCTTCCGGGTTGGGGCCAGGTTTCAGGTAACCCAATATAAATCCGTCCGGGTTGGGGCCAGGTTTCAGTTAAATAAATCCTTCCGGGCTGGGGCCAGGTTTCAGTTAAAACCCGATATAAATCCTTCCGGGTTGGGGCCAGGTTTCAAGTAACCAAAAGCCAGAATGGTCCCAGTATTCAATTACAAGATGTGGTTCCAGGTAAGTCCTCAGTTTGGCTCCCAGGTTGGTTCCCATTGAAAATAGAGAACCCTCGATCAGATATATTCACATAATACTCATATAAAAATATTAATATAATAATAATAATAATAATAATAATAATAATAATAATAATAATAATAATAATAATAATAATAATAATAATAATAATAATAATAATAATAATAATAATAATAATAATAATAATAATAATATAATAGATCAAAATAAATAATAATAAAATAATAATAATAATAAATAATATAATTATTAATTTATTTTAATTAATATTAAACGTCGAAGTTAAATCTCAATGTGCGTCCCTTGAACCTATAGCCGAATCTTCTTTCACAGTGTTTGCTATTATTTTATGTAAAGAATTAAGATGATAGTTAGTTGCATATTAATTGATATATTTAAAGAATAAAAAAAATGGCAGTAATAATGTATTATTATTAATATTATTTATTATTATTTTATTATATTACTATTATTAATTATTATTATTATTATTATTATTATTATTATTATTATTATTATTATTATTATTATTATTATTATTATTATTATTATATGAGTATTATGTGAATATATCTGATGGAGGGTTCTCTATTTTCAAGGGAACCAACCTGGGAGCCCAACTGAGAACCAAACCGGGAATCAAACTGAGAATTAAATACTGGGACCATTCTGGCTTTTGGTTACTTGAAACCTGGCCCCAACCCGGAAGGATTTATATCGGGTTTTAACTGAACCTGGCCCCAACCCGGAAGGATTTATTTAACTGAAACCTGGCCCCAACCCGGACGGATTTATATTGGGTTACCTGAAACCTGGCCCCAACCCGGAAGGATTTATTTAACTGAAACCTGACCCCAACCCGGACGGATTTATATTGGGTTAACTTGAAACCTCGCCCCAACCCCCGGAAGGTTTTTTTTACTGAACCTGAACCCAACCCGGACGGAATTTATATGGGTTTCTCTTTATCCTGAATACCTGGCCCGCAATCCAGGAAGGATTTATTATTACTGAAACCTGCCCCACCGAGGATTTATATTGCGGTTCTTGAAACCTGGTCCAACCCAGAAGGATTTATTTAATTGAAACTGACCCACACCCCGGACGGATTATATTGGGTTACGGGAAACATGGCCCAACCCGGAAGGCTTTATTTAACTGGAACCTGGCCCAACCGAAGGATTTTATCGGATTTCTGATCTGGAATTGGCTCGCAACCTGGCAAGGTTTTATAACAGGGGTTTTACTCTGCAACGTGACCTAACCCCCCCAGCAGCATCCCTTGTACCACTTCAACCCTGATGGCGACAGGGTACTGAGTGTCTCCCCACCTTCCACTGGATTGGGGAGGCGTATTGAGTCGTACTCCCCACTTTACTGGATTGGGAGGGTATCTGAGTGCCTCACCTCCCATCCTTCACCCTGGATGGGAGTACCTGAGGTTCCCACTTCCCCCACCACCCGCTGGATTGGGAGACGACGCAGGATAGTTGAGTGTACTCCACTTCACACGTGAGAATTGGGAGGGTGCCTTGAGTGTACTCCCCACCTTCAGCTGGATTGGGAGGGCACTTGAGGTACTCCCCACCTTCACGGGAACTAAAGGGAGCCATTTGGTTGTTTATTTTCCCTAAGACATTAAAAGTTCCCTTAACATTTGTAACTGTAATTCAGAGTGACCCAGTTAAAAGGTGTAGTGGGCCAGTGATCTTTGAATTATTAATAAGTCCCCGGTGTTGTTTAACAATTTGATTCGAGTTCGGTATAGCTCGCTTCTCACAGCCACAGAGTTTGCCCTTGTTATTTTGGTGACATCTTACTGATGGTCAAGACTTATTATGTACTTCCTCACACCACAACCTCCTCTATCTTTACATAGATTATCTATTTATCTTAACAAACCGATTGCACCATTCTTGGGGGTTTCATAATATATATTCTTCTAATTAACTTTATTAATAATTTTTGTGTGGAGTTAGCCGCTAGCTCGAAGGATTTTATTCCTCACACATCACGCCCCATACCACGACGGTTAACGTTGATTATATCCTCACCTCCTATCTTGATATGCTTGTTGTAAATTATATACCACTCACATAAAAACGTTGTCTATTCGCGGACCCCTAGTTGGCGACTAGTAAGAACCATAGACCCTGCGGTGTACGGTGGTTCAGACCAGTTCAGTTGGTCCGGTTGGTAACATAATTTTTGGTGGCCGTATTTGGTCACCCCCAGAAATATTGTCGGTCTCCGTAGACCATACGTCCTACATGTGGAAGTTCTCTTCACGCCAACTGTGAAAAACACCCTCCTTGTTGCCCTGACTGCAAGGGTCCCCATATAGCCTCCTCTGTTCACTGTCGCTTCTTCACCTTGGAAAAGGAAATCCTACAGCAGTGCGCACTTCATAAGTTTGATCGTCACGAGGCTACACGCCGAGCAAAGGAGAAGTTGGCTTATCTTCCTCTTTCTTATGCTGCAGCGACAACTAAAATACCTCTATAGTCGGCTCTAACAATGCACATCGCTCCCGTGCGTTGTGTCCAAAACTTCCTTCATTTTCGCCTTCCGTACCAGATTCCGGATCACCTGATTTGGTTATTCCTTCTGTTCAGGACAACTGTCCTCCCAACTCTCCTACCATGGTCCGCCAGACCACTCGTCGTCCATCGCCATCACATACATTCCTATCTCATGATGTCCACATTGCTGATATCCATGCCCCACTCGATGGGGTGTTTACTGATGTTGATACCTGTTCAGCCTCTACTGTCGAAAACAACTGTCCTTGTCCGGTGTCTGACCTTTCTTACACTTCTCCCGGAAACACCCTGCATCATTTTCCCCTGGGAAACAATGCGACTCTCCTGACAGTCACAACCTCCCATCCGAAATTGGGTCTTCCCGAACCAGGCATCCTTACTCGTTTGGGTATCGGGTTACCAACTTCTTAAAACAAAAGGATCTCATTCGAACTGAGGGTCCGCATTCTCTTCAGCCAAAACGTGGTCACCGCTCAGAACACCCGAGTGGTAAAACTATGACTAATGGGTCAACTTTTACCACTTCCACGATAGTGTCCCACACGCCGCCTAGGACTGAACTTAATCAACCAAACTCGAGTGATTCCAAAACTTGCTCGAATGCTACGATGGACTCTTCGGACAATTCTTCATCCATTCCTCGGTCTCGTGTTATTATTGGGGCTACCAATCCATGGGTCTTCAAAGGATATCACGAGGGAACCTTAACGGGGTCACGGTCGTCCTGTAGGGAGAGGTAGCTCTGTCTCGCTCAACGACGACGAAGGGTTGGTTGCTGATGAGGTCGGAATGGTGGAATCTTCTCCCCTCTGTCTCCGCGGTACCTACGCCCGAATCAACCGTGGCCTCTACTCTCTTTGCGGGTAGATCTGCGTCTTCGATTATAGACACCAAAGATCTGCCTCCCAGTTTGTCATTTGACACTAATGGTGATATCGTCTCATCTCTCCTCTCTCTCGGTTCTTCTCTCTCTGATCTCTCTGTCTCTCATCCTCTCCCGTCTCGTCTCTCCTCTCTCTCTCTCTCTCTCTCTCTCTCTCTCTCACTTTCTTCTCATACTGTTGGTCTCTCCTCTCTCTCTCTCACATCATACACACATCACACACAGCAGCACACACCCAGTAGCGTCCTTACTCTGTCCATCGCGTCCCTTCCTCTGTCATCACATTCTCATAATTCTACCCTCATCTCGCACATGCCCACGCTTTTGCGTTTTGGTCTGATCTTCATTCCGATCTTGTTCGCCTTCCTATCTTCAATAGTTCTGATGTGCACGACATTTTAAGTCTGAGGGGTATAACACACAGCACCACAAGTGGCTGGGAGTGCAGCTGTCAGAAACACAACGACACATACTTCACCACACGAACTCGGACCGCCTTCGCAAGGGGGATGCCTCTCATTTTTATCTGTCTTTGTCACGCTTGAGCTTCGGCTGTTGGCACACGTTGTTTTTGCACGTTGCTTAAGCACCCAGCACAGCACCACCGCCGTGTTCGTTTGGGCAACTACAGGTAGTAGGCTTTGACACACATAGGTTCATTGTACGCGCACACACACACCAACACACACGTGTCATTTATCACACACACGACACACACACACACACACACACACAGCACGACACACACACAATCACACACACAACGACCACACACACACACACATAGACGCACACACACGACACACACACACACACACACACAAGAACACACACAATGGAAAGTCCACACGCACACATACACACACACAACTATGCACACACACACTGAGTCAGCACACACACCCACACAGCGCTATGAATCACAAAGATGAATGCAGATTACACACACACACACAAGTTCTCACCAAGAACAACGCACTATAGAATTGACTATACACCACACACACACACACACACAGATAGTAATACTGACGAGTCAATAGTATTGGATTTGTGAGGCCTCGACACACAACACACAGCACACAGCACACGAATACGCGCAAGTGCATCACACACACACAACACAAACACGCCCACACACACACACACACAGCATACACACAGCACGCAGTTGCATCACACATCACGTCCTTCCACACACACATTCTGATGTGTGACAGGTCAAGGCATGCACACACACAACACACACAGCAATGTGTTAAATCACACACGGACAGCGACAGTACACACACAACCACGAATGTGCCTCACACACCACCACGAGTAGGTATGCGTGGCACACACACACACACACCACAACACACACAGTATCACACACACACACACACACACAGCAGGTGTACAACACACACACACACACAGCACACACCACACCACACACACACACACACACACACACACACACACGGTTTGACCACACACACAACACACACACCACACACACAGCCGGATTTTGTCTCATGCATGTGTGTACGTGAATACTCAGAGTTGATCTTGAATTTCAGGCACAACACACACACACACACCACACACCACACACACACATATCCACCACACAACAGCGCACACACACACACGCACACACACACAACACACACACACACACACACACAGATAATGACACTACATCAGCTACCTCAGTACCTACTGAAAGGGCGCAGGAGTGTGACCGTTGGTAAGAGTGCTGGAGATGTTGAGGATGACTTGGCACGCCTCTTTGGAGAGCACTCTCTTAAAGTTGCCAGGCAGCCATCCGACCCTAAATATAGAGGCCCTCACATTTTCCTATTGGGTGATCTTCCTCTTCCCCCTGGGTTTGACGTTCCGGACTGTGGGTCGTTCAGTGGCTCACAGACACCTCAGCCATTATCTTCCCGAATGATGGCTAAATCTCAGCAGATAGTGACTTTTGTCACGGATCACCCGGAAAATTAATTGTATCCTTTCTTTTATGACAAGTTTCATTCAATGGAACTGTCGTGGATATTTTCCTAACTACTAAGAACTCAATAGACTAATTGTAGCTCATCAACCGATGGCTATATGTTTGAAAGAACTACAACTTCGCCATCGAGACCTTTTGCAACCCTCCAGATAAAAGGAGCCTTTCACCTTCCTGAATCGTGGGGCTAATAACAGAGGTGGGGCAGCGATTCTGCTTCACGAATCTGTTCATTCACTCAAATTTCCCTATAAACTCCGTTACATGCCGTGGCAGCTCGAATTCATCTTGACACCACTCTTACACTGTGCTCAGTGTACCTAGCTGTACATATACCAAGGTGGACCTTGTCGATTTGTTCAGGAGTCTTCCGGCACCCATGCTGGTCTTTGGCGACTTTAATCTTCGTCACCCACTGTGGGGAGATTCTGTTACATCCCCCAAGGCGGATTGGTTGTTGGGAATTTTACATGATTTCTCATTGGGATGTCTCAACACAGGTCTTCCGACCTTTGAGCATTTTTATACGGACACTTCTTCCTGTGTCGACATCTCATTGTTTTCCATCTCTGCTCTCGATCGTTTTGGGTGGGAAAGGTCAGCTTTCCTTTGTGGGAGGGACAATTACCCGATCGTAATTCCTTCCTTCAGTCCAAGTCCGCAACAACAACCTTATTCTAGAGCAGATTGGCATTCCTTTTATCAGGCTACTTACTTTCCCATCCTTCCTGCAACAACTTTGTTCCCGTCTCCAGCGGATGCCTTCATCTCGCTTCAGGACACGATCCTTAAGGCGGCAGTGGACCATATCCCCCGTTCCTCTATGAACCGCAAATCGACAACTCCTTGGTAGAACCAAGAATGTACTCGGGCTACTCGTATAAAACGGAAACTTTACAAGTTGTGCAAGCTCACTCTCGCTACTTCCAACTTGATTCTTTTTAAAGCTGCAGCTGCTCTCTCGAGGTGTATCACCAGACGAACAAGGAGGCAATATTTCCGCTATTACGCCTTCACTGTTAATTCTATTACACCTGTATCATCGGTCTATACTTAAATATAGTCTACAGACCTCTGATGTCATTTCTGCTGCCGGGATGGTTGCTGATGAGCTGAGTTTTCACTTTGCTTCGCGCTTCAGCGAATCCCGATATTGTGAACCGTTTCGCTCTGCCCACTCACGAGTGTGGAGCCCAGACTTTTCGGTTCCGCATGGGGACCCTGATTACAATAAACTATTTACCAGAGTTGAGTTTCAGATAGCCCTCAAACTTTGCAATGATGGAGCACCTGGCTCTGATGTCATTTTCTTTCAGATGCTACATGTTCATCCGCCAGCCTCGGCATTCCTCCTTAGTCTATTTAATACAATCTGGGTGGAGGGTGTCTTTCCTCCTGTCTGGTTGACGGCATATGTTGTTCCCATTTCGAAATCTAGTAAAGACCCAACTTCTCCAAATAATCAGAGACCGATTTCGATGAAATGCGGCACATGCTAGCTGATGGAGAGAATGGTGGACTCCCGTCTTGTTACCATGCTCGAACGGCTCCATGCGTTTTCTGACCATCAGTTTGGTTTTCGTTATCATCGCCCAACTCAGAATCCTCTCCTTCATTTGGATCACGGCATATGTACAGCATTTGCTTCTAATAAAATGACTCTGGCCGTTTTCTTTGATCTTGAAAAAGCATATGATAGCACGTGGAGGATGAGGGCTTTGCACAACTTTCATTCGTTGGGTCGCAGAGGGCAACTTTCCCTTTTCCTTTAGGTACTGATATCGGATCGTTCGTTGCGCCCCCACACTGTCGCGACGTTTTGTCATGGATGAGGGGTGCCGCAGGGCAGTGGTAAGTGGGTTGCTTTTCGCAATAGGCTTATGGAGTACTGGATACCATCCCACACTCTATCTGCTTCTCCATCTATGTCGACGATCTTGCACTTTGTCACTGGGGCAAGGCTTCCTTGTATGGAGCGTCAGCTTCAGCTGTCCATTGACAGGGTTTTCACATGGTGTAGTAAGCGTGGTTTCACTTTCTCTACATCAAAAACAAAGGTCATGCTGTTCAGAAAAAAACTCGACTTGAAGGTCGAATACGTTCGCTTCCTTCTTTAACACAATGATTCCCCCATCTCTTTGGAGTCTATGATGAGATTTTTGTGTCTGTTGCTCGACGAGCGCCTTACGTATCTCTCTCACATTAACCATCTCAGAACTAGCTGCCATCGTTTCGTTGGATCTTCTACGCACCTCACCTCTAAGACCTGCTGTGCGGACAGAAAGAGCTTGATCCATCTTTACATCATGTTGGTACGGGCCAAACTGGACTATGGTTGTGCCCATCTATGGGCAGATCTTTCAGTCGCGCCTCCGCCTTCTTAACCCCAATTCAGAATGAGGCTGAGGATAGCGACAGGAGCATTTCGAACATCTCTTCTATTTGAAGCCTGGAGGTGGAGGCAGGGGGTGATGCCCCCATCTCTGCGGTGGAGCAGCTCGTGTGCTCACTTGTTCCTCCCTATTCAGGTTACAGTTTCATCGGTCTTGTCCTCATTAAGGAACAGGCTTCCCCCCCACAATCTTCTTACTGGCCGTTTGCTGGGATTGTGAATTCCATATTCAGTTTCCTCAATCTACCTCAACGTGCTGTCATGCAAATATACATTCAATATTTCCTATGCAACATGGGTTTATCTACGCCCCGTTTTCTGCATCGGAATTTAATCATTACTAAAAGCTGATGCACACCCGGCGACGTTGAGGGATTCTTTTCTGTCACATACGGAAGTTTACACGGACTCGATCGCTGTCTACACCGACGGCTCCAAAGTGGTGGGAGCTTCGGCTGTTTTTCCAGACTACACCGTATCTCACACTCTGAAACCTTACCCGTCAGTATTCTCTGCCGAACTTGTTGCGGTGGCTCTTGCGGTACACAGGATACGCAACTTCACATCAGTGAGTAATTACACCATATTCTCGGATTCCAGAAGCACCCTTCAGGCGTTGCTTAACCGATCTTCGAGAAATCCTTTGGTCTCTACCATCCAGAGATTCCTCTGCTCGTTGCATGTTCAAAAGTAACATATTACATTCTGTTGGGTCCCTTCCCATGTAGGTGCTCCGGCAACGAGCAATCCGCCAGGGAGGCTAAACATGCAGCTACCAACATACTACCAAATTAACGGTGCCTTCCTCCTGAATAACGACTGGGGCGCCTTCATGCTTCTGATTTTTATGTAACCATTCGAGGTTTCAGCTGGCAGGAATGTTGGGCGGAGGATGATCGTAGCGTTAAGATACGCTCCGTCAAGCCCCTCATTGGGCGCTGGTTATCTTCATACAAAGAAATCGCCTCTTGGAGGTGGTTCTGGCTAGATTATGGTTAGGACGTACTAATTTCACCCATGGTTTTCTCATGTCTCGAGGTGGTCCTCCATCTTGCCCGTTTTGCTGCACGAATTGCCACCTTTCACTTTTTCATGTATTTGTGGGTTGCGATGGTCTCTCGGCCATCAGATGCACGTTCATTCCTGATTTGCATACGGTTCCTGTCCAGCATCGCCTTGCATACATCCTCTCTGAATCCCCACACTTTCAAAGTGACAGCATTTTTGCTTTCCTTTCTGAGTTAAACATCCTATATAAGATTTAACACTCTCAGCACAATTTTTATGTCGTTTTGCGAGGGACTTCCCCTATTGTTAGTTTACTGACACGGTATAGCCGCATTTCCTGTGTGCTGTGGTGGTCCCTGTAGATCAAATAAAAAAAAAATAATAAAAATAATCATCATCGTCATTATTATTTTGCTGCTGTTGTTGTTGTTGAGAAATGATATATTCATTTCTTCATTAGTTTAATTATTTAATTACCGAGTTCCTTACCCGATCCCATTGAGTATTTATATATATATTATTATATACGTAATTATGAGAGTTTATGTCTGGATCATTATGATATAGTTTAGTAGTAGTTCGCATTAAGAGTTATAATTCTATTGTGGGAAGTGGATATTATAGTATAGTATATATACTCTCCGTATATAATTCTTTATATATATTATTCTACACTGATTATTTATTACATACTTATCTTATAATAATATTTAGTAGTATATATATTATATATATATATATATATATTGTAATAATGTTGAGGATATTTCTAAGAAACTTAAATTTTAAATTTATTGTACAGTCATACAAGGAAACAAAATCATTGGAATTTTATATGTATACTTAGGCGAAATTTAATCATAGCGCAGTTTACCTTACTATAGGTGTCGCTGCGCGGCGCGCTTCTTTGTAGTGAAAAGTTTCTGTGCTTATTGATTGTCAAACAGGCTTTGTATAAAATTGTAATCCAGGATAATCTTCTGGGTGTGTTGAAAAACAGCCTTTACGTTAATTTATATACCATGATAATCGTCGAGGGTAGGTTTTGGGGTGGGGGGGGGGGTGGATTTCAATCAGTCAGTCAGTCAATTTGAGGTTGTGTACTAGAATGATCTTTTAGGTGTGTCAAACAGTATTAACGCGAAGTTGTTTAGCAGGATGGTCTATGGAGGGTGGGGTGTGGAGGGTTGGTATCAAGCAAGCTTTAACACTAAGTTGAATTATTTATGATAAATCGTGTGTTTATGCTTTTAAGTTAAAGGTAAAAATTAGATATTGAAGAAGCATTTATTATTATTATTATTATTATTATTATTATTATTATTATTATTATTTCTTAGTGTCCATTTTCTCTTGTTCATACTGCAAAGTATCGACAAGCTTGATCTATGGAACTAAAACAGACACAAAAAAAACTTTAAAATTTAACCAAGTGCAAACTTCGGTGTAAGAATAAATATATTGTTGTTAGATTACACTATTTAACAGGCCACTTGTGTTCATGAAAGTTGTGTGTGTGTGTGTATATATATATAATACTCTATATATATATATACATATAATATACTACAATAGTATTAATATAATAATATATATTCATATATATATATAAATATATAATTATACTCAAGATAACTGTATTATTATATATAATATATATAACTATATGAGTATATATATTATTATTATTATAAGAAAGTAGATAAATACCTCTATATTTTTATAATTATTTGAAATTAAATTATATGCTATATATTTCTTTAATATATAAATGTATATATATATTATTATATAAGTAGTATATGATATATACCATATATAAAATAATATTCTAGAATCTAGACATAAAGTATATTTTTTTTTGTATTTATTTTACATGAGAATTATATATATATAATAATTATATTATATTATATATATATATATATATAATTTAGTATATTATATATAATATATAATCGTCCAAACAGTAAGTGTACTAGAGTCGTATTTAATTATGGTATGGACTTACCTGAATTACAAGTTATTTCCTTCGAAATATGATGACCCTTGGGAGGTACACAGCGGTTCCAACGTTTTCTTACCACTTATTCATAGCAGTAGCCGGAAAGTCATTTCTACCCTAAACTAGATTCCTTTCGTTTTACGTTACCAGAAAAATTTTTTTTTTTTTTTATTGTTTTTCCATCGTCCCAAAATGATGACCCCTTCAACTTTCATTTTCACTTAGGGGAGAGGGTAGAAATCGGCCTCCGGAAGACTTTTGATTCTGGACTGTATGGAGGATGTGGAAATACTTGATGTTTTTACTTCGCCAAAATTCTATCATAATAGAGCTCAGTGTAAAAATGGCGCATCTTAAACGTGGTGCATGCACCCAATGCGTCTGCAATGTCTCTTCTGATTCTCTTAACTACTCGTTTTTCGAAGTCGTTCCAAAACATTGTGATTAACTTTCCTGCCCTGAAGGTACAAATTTCCTTGTGCACAATACACGACCTGTCGAAAAAAAACAATAATCAGTGTTTTTCTGTTGGGCTTGCTGCTCATACGTAATTCGGACGAGGAGAATTTTTTGGTGTGCCATCCTCACCTTGCTGTTTGGTTCAGGATCGTACCCAAAACCGCATGATCATATCACGCCCTGGTCTAACTTTTAATTCCAAAAAATTGGTGCCTCGCATTTCGAGTCTTTCAAAAGTAAATCTTGAACCAAATTTTGTACCCTGTTCGCTTTTCTGCTCCACACGGACAAGTCTTTCGCACTAGTTTTGCACAAATTTTTTTTCTCGTGTGCAAATGGTTCGTTAAAATTTCTATGAACTGCATTTTTTCAATATTAAAACCAAGTTTCTTTGCAATCTCTCTCTCTTCTCTCTCTCTCGTCCTCTCTCTCTCCTCCTCCATCTATCTCCTTCTCTCTCCTCTCGCTCTCTCTCTCCTCTCTCTCCCTCTTCCCATCTCGACTCTCTCTCTCTCTCTCCTCTCCGGTCCTCTCCTCTCCCCTCCAGTCCTACTCTTCTATTCTTTTTTCGTCTTTTTCGTGCTTTTGTTTTTCTCTCTCATCTCATCAAGGATTCTCTACTCAATCTCCGCGTCCCTCTCTCTCTCCCTCTCTCGCCGTCCATCGCGTCTTCTAGTCCATTTGTTCCTACCCTCTCCCTTCTCCTGTCTCAGTCTCACCTCAATGGGTCTCGCGCTTCCTCTCATCTCCCCCCTCCCTCTCTCCTCTCTCCTCCCTCTCTCTCTCCTCTCTCTTCTCTCTCTCCTCACGTCTCACCTCTCTCTCTCTCCCCCCTCCTCTCTTCTCATTCCTCCCCTCGAGCCTTCAATCCTCCAAAACTCCCTCCTCTCTCACCTCTCTCGTCTATGAATCTCCTCCTCATTTGCGCTCATCACCTCTCTCCTCCGTAATCTCATCCCTCTCTATCTTCCTA
>JABUQX010032427.1:5000-14112 GCA_015478945.1 Trachelipus rathkii
CCAGTTATATAAGGGTCTTATTCGCCATGGTTTGGAGTACTGTTCCACATCTGAGGGGGGGCTCCAGATCCACACTTCTATTGGATCAGAGTCGAGTCTAAAGCTAAAGACCTAAGTAATGTCCCTACTTTTAAGCTCTCTTTGAACCCTTCTCTGCGAACGTGACGTTGGCGCACCGCATCTCTTTTCTATAGGTACTACAACGGTAGATGCTCGGGGGTGTTGGCAGCTCGAATTCCAAATAAATTGCGTCGCCCTCGTAATACAAGGGGTGCCATTCTCTCGCATGAATTTTGCGTGAGTATTGAAAATCCAAGACTCGTTCGTTGTGGTGCCTTCTTCTGTCCAGCCACTTCTGTTCTGTGGAACTCCTTGCCATCTTCTGTTTTTCCTACTGTATTTAATCTTCCTCTCTTTAAAACCCACGTCTGCGCTTACCTAAGAGATTTGCGTTAGGCTTGGGCTTGGGTGGGTTTTCTAGTATTTTATTTCCTGCCCCATCCTTGAAAAAGGCCAAGCCCGTGAGTGGTGGTAATCTTGTAAAAAAAAAAAAAAAAAAAAAAAAAAACATGTATCCAGTACCGAAAGAACTAAGGTGGTTTTTACTCCCAGGGGGTATTTTCAGTAGGTACGTACGTAGTGGAGTATTTTCGGCATCTTACGTAGGTTCATAGGGGTATTTTTATGACTGGTGGGTCGTCACAGGGCCCCAGGCCCTGTGCGTCTTTTACACGCGAAGCTTGTGTGAGCAATACCTTCATCACGCTCTTTCCTGGAGGTATTTTTCATACATTACATTACGTCACAGGGCCCCCGGCCCTGTGCGTCTCACATAAACTCCGCGTGTGTGAGCATTACCCTACTCACTTTCTTTCCTGAGCCGTTTTTAGCCTTCTCTATTCTACTCTTGGTGGTATTTTCATTCATCTTCACGGTCTTTCATTTGGGGTTTCTGCACTCCTTCGCTGCTTTTCGTGAGTCGTTTCTGCCCTCCTTTGGTGGTGTTCTTGATGGATGCTTTTACCCGTCCTCTGAGGCTTCATCTGTGCTTTGCTCAGCTCTCACGGGGTTCGTAGAGGTCGTGAGGGTATTTTCACTTGCCCCAGCACCCTTCCGGAGCCTCTCTGGTTAGTGACCACCACTACCACTTTTGTACTACTACTACGTCATTCATGTTAATGCACATGCGTTTGTGCGCATATCATTTGCCTCCTCTTCCTTCTGCACCAGCCCCGCAGGAAGTCACATCGAAAGCGGGACCAAAATGGAACTTTTACCAGCGGCCAACCAGGCTGGGTTCGAACGTCAATCACCGAGGCACATTCAGAGCTTCAAGTTCAGTGTACCTAAGCCACTGGGCCTTGTGTGAATGCACTACATTAGGTAGAAAAATAATGCTTATATAGAACGAATATTTCTTACGCACTATATGACAAATATATATATCAGAATAGTTTTCACACATAGTGAGGTATTCCAAATTTAAATTTAGAAAACATCAGTAAACTGCAATTTTAGTAGAGTGCATTTATATATATATATATATATATATATATTATATATATATATATATATATATATAATATATTATATATATATATATATATATATATATATATATATATATATATATATATATATATATATATATATATATATATATATATATTAAATATATATAATGAGAGAAGGAGAGAGAGAAAGGGTAGAAACTATGCAAAAATAGTGTACCATAATAGCGAAGGAACACACACAAACACACAAACACATACACTCATTCATTCTTTTCTCATAACAAAACCATCTCATCGTACTTTCATTTATTCTCTCATTTACCCTTTCTTCAGATCACATGACTCTCTAATAAGTTATTTCCTCATTTTATCAATTTTTTTCATTCCGAACACACCCCTAAGGTTGCTAATCTGAACACCAAAAACTTTAGATCTATACCTCTTATTCCAAACCATATTCTCACTACTATACATTAACACAGGCAACAAAATACCTTCATGTAAGATCCTAACGCACTCAAGACTTAATCAATTTACATACACCTGCGATTTAATTGCACCAGCCACCTCTCTATCATTGAGGGAAGAACAAAGAGAAGAAACAAGGAAACCTAAGATAAAGAGAGAAGACCAATGAGAAGAACAAAGAGAAGAAACAAAGAAACCTAAGACCAAAGAGAAAAAACGAGAAAGACAAAGAGAAGAACAAGGAGACCTAAGAGAAAGAGAAGACGAAAAGAACAAAGAGAAGAAACAAGGAAACCTAAGAGAAAGAGAGAAGACCAACGAGAAGAACAAAGAGAAGAAACAATGAGACCTAAGAGAAAGAGAGAAGACCAACGAGAAGAACAAAGAGAAGAAACAAGGAGACCTAAGAGAAAGAGAGAAGACCAACGAGAAGAACAAAGTGAAGAAACAAAGAAACCTAAGAGAAAGAGAGAAGACCCACGAGAAGAAACAAGGATACCTATTACCAAAGAGAAGAAACAACCATCATATAAATTTTCTTGAAACTTCAGCTGTTCAGTTTTTTACGCCACGTGTAGAAAACAATTTATGTTATTACTATTTTATTTTTTTTATTATTATTATTACAACAATTTGTAAAACAAATGTTGCACTTAAAACTTGAAAAAACAATTTTTTTTCTTATTATTTTATTTTTTAAGCTGGAAAACATTTCGCATATGTAGAAAACAAATTTTTTATTATTTCTGCTATTTTTATTTTGGTAATTATTATTAATATTATTATTATTATTATTATTATTATTATTATTATTATTATTATTATTATTATTATTATTATTATTATTATTATTATTATTATTATTATTATTATTATTATTATTATTATTATTATTATTATTATTATTATTATTATTATTTTATTATTAAGATTATTATTATTTTTATTATTATTATTTATTAAATATTATTGTTATTATTATTATTATTATTATTATTATTATTATTATTATTATTATTATTATTATTATTATTATTATTATTATTATTATTATTACTTTACAACTGCTAGTAAAACAAACGCTGCACTTAAAACTTGAAAAAACAATTTACGTTATTTTTATTTTTTAAGTTGAAAACATTTCGCAAATGTAGAAGACAAATGTTTCTATTATTTATGATATTATCATTTTTATTATTACTTTTATTATTTTTAATATTATTAGAGATAAGAACAAAGAGATAAAACAAATTTTACACATTCACACAAACATACGTATAAGAGAAAAAAAATTACACCAAACACAGAAGACACTGACTTATGTAGATAAAAAGAACTCCAAGCTAACATAAAATGCTTTCTTTGAATAAAATGTTATTATGATTATAATTATTATTATTAATTATTATTATTATTATTATTATTATTATTATTATTATTATTATTATTATTATTATTATTATTATTATTATTATTATTATTATTATTATTATTATTATTATTATTATTAATTAATTATTATTATTTTATTATTTTTATTTTTTTAATATTAATATTAATTATTATTATTATTATTATTATTATTATTATTATTATTATTATTATTATTATTTTTATTATTATTATTATTATTATTATTATTATTATTATTATTATATGTTCTTCTTAAGGGGAGATTTACCCTCGGCCCCATACTTTTTGAAGTCAAAATCAAAATTTTCACGTTTTTTTTTATTATCTAGATTATTAGAAAAATTCCTCCTGAACATCATGATGTAATTATTTTTTTAAAATTCTAAATGGTTTTTTAGATACTGAAATTTATTTAGAAGGTGTCGAATTAAAATTTTAAATTTTTTTCCAGTAAATTGGTAATTCAGGTTTTTTTAGGTTAAAAAAAAGTTTTATTTATAATTATAGAAAATCTATTTTTTTCATATTCTCAAACTCCCAACCATTCTTCGGATTTTACTCAGTCAAATAAATGAAGCCGTAGCCGGAGCCGGAGCCGGAGCTGGAGCAGGAGCTGGTGCTGGTGCTGGTGCTGGTGCCAGTGCCGGAGCCAGATCCTTGGAATAAATTTTTTTCAAGAAATAATTTTTTAGATGAAAAATTTATTGCCAGAAAACGTACTTAACAATTTTCAAATAGTGCAGAATCCTTAGTCGGATCCGAAGCCGGATCTAGAGCGGAGTCGAAGCCAGAGCCTGTGTCGGAGCCAGAGCCGGAGCCAGAGTATGAAATTTTAAAAAAAAAAATATTTTTTTTAGGTGAAAATTTATTGCCAGAAGACGTGTTGAACAGTTATCAAATAGTGCAGAAACCTTAGTCGGGGTCGGAGCAGAAGACCAAGTCATAACCGGATCCGGAGCCGGATCCTGGGTATGAATTTTTTTCGGGAAATATTTTTTTGGTGAAAAAATTGTTGTCAGAAGAGTGCCGAACAATTTTCCAAATAGTGCAGAAACCTTAGCGGATCCGGAGCCGAAGCCGAAGTCAGAGCCGGATCCGGATCCGGATCCTGGGAATGAATTTTCTTCAGAAAATATTTTTTAAGGTCAAAAATTTTTTCGGAGACGTGCTGAAACGCCATGTTTCAAATGTGTAGAAACATTAGTCGATCCGGAGGCCGCAGCGGAAGTCGTAGTCAGGAAAGCCTGATCCTGGGAAAGAATTTTATTCGCGGAAATATTTTTTTTGGTGAAAATTTTTGTATATAATGCCGAACAGTTTTCAAATAATGCAGAAACTTGTCGGATCGGAGCTGAAGCCAGAAGCGGAGTCAGAGCCGGATTCGATTTTCCGATCCTGGGTAATGAATTTTCTACAGAAAATTTTTTTTAGGTGAAAAAATTTATTCCCAAAGACGTGCTGAACAATTTCAAATAGGGTAGAAACATTAGTCGGATCCGGAGCCGAAGTCGTATCGGGAGCCGTATCCGGAGCGGTCCTGGGTATGAATTTATTTCGGGAAATATTTTTCAGGTGAAAATTTATTGTCAGAAGATGTGCTGAACATTTTCAAATAGTGTAAACATTATTCGAATCCGGAGCCGAAGTCGGATCAAGAGCCTGAGATCCCTAGCCGGATCCTGGGTTGAATTTTTTTTCGAAAAATATTTTTAGGTAAAAAATTTATTGCAGGAGACGTGCCTTAACATTTTCAAATATAGCAGAAAACTTAGTCGGTCCAGAGCGAAGTCGAAGTCGGAGCCGAGCCGGAATCGGATCCGGATCTGGGGTACGAAATTTTTTTCAAGAAATATTTTTTTGGTGAAAAATTTATGGAAGAAGAGGTGCTGAACAATTTTTATATAGTAGCAGAAACGCTTACTGCGGATCCGGAGCCAAGCCTACGTCGGAGTGGAAACCGGAGTCGGAGCCGACCCGGAGCTGGAGTATTAAATTTTTTTAAAAATATTTTTTTACAGTGAAGTTTATTGCAGAGGACGTGCTTGACAGCTTATAACATAGTGCAGAATTTAGTCGGATTGCCAAAAAAGGTGGCTGAACAATTTTCAATAGTGTAGATACATTAGTCGGATCAGGAGCCGAAGCCGAAGTCGATATGAAGCCGGATCCTTTAGCCGGCTCCTGGGTATTGAATTTTTTTCAAAAATATTTTTTTAGGTAAAAAATTTTATCCAGGAGACGTGCTGAAACAATTTTTCAAATAGTGCAGAAACTTAGTCGATTCGGAGCCGAAGCCGAAGCGAGCCGAAGCCGAAGCCGAAGCCGAAGCCGAGTCGAAGTCGAAGTCGAAGTCGAAGTCGAAGTCGAAGATTCGAAGTCGAAGTCGAAGTCGAAGTCGAGGTCGAAGTCGAATTCGAAGTCGAAGTCGAAGTTGGATCCGAATCCGGATCCGGATCCAGGGTATGAATTTTTTCAAGCAATATTTTTTAGGTGAAAAATTAATGCCAGAAGACGTGCTGAACAATTTTCAAATAGTGTAGAAACATTAGTCGGTCCGGAGCCGTATCCCGAGCCGGATCCGGAGCCGGATTCTGGGTATGAATTTTTTTCGGGAAATATTTTTTTGGTGAAAAATTTATTGTCAGAAGACTTGCCGAACAGTTTTCAAATAATGCAGAAACCTTAGTCGGATCCGGAGCTGAAGCCGAAGCGGAGTCAGAGCCGGATCCGGATCCGGATCCTGGGTATGAATTTTCTACAGAAAATATTTTTTTAGGTGAAAAATTTATCTCCAGAAGACGTGCTGAACAATTTTCAAATAGGGTAGAAACATTAGTCGGATCCGGAGCCGAAGTCGTATCCGAAGCCATATCAGGAGCCGGATCCTGCTTATGATATTTTTTCGGGAAATATTTTTTTAGGTGAAAAATTTATTGTCAGAAGATGTGCTGAACAATTTTCAAATAGTGTAGAAACATTATTCGAATCCGGAGCCGAAGTCGGATCAAGAGCCTGATCCCTAGCCGGATCCTGGGTATAAATTTTTTTCGAAAAATATTTTTTTAGGTAAAAAATTTATTGCCAGGAGACGTGCTTAACAATTTTCAAATAGTGCAGAAACCTTAGTCGGATCCAGAGCCAAAGTCGAAGTCGGAGCCGGAGCCGGAGCCGGATCCGGATCCTGGGTATGAATTTTTTTCAAGAAATATTTTTTTAGGTGAAAAATTTAATGGAAGAAGAGGTGCTGAACAATTTTTATATAGTACAGAAACCTTACTCGGATCCGGAGCCAAAGCCTACGTCGGAGTGAAACCGGAGTCGGAGCCAGACCCGGAGCTGGAGTATTAAATTTTTTTTAAAAATATTTTTTTAAGTGAAAAGTTTATTGCCAGAGGACGTGCTGAACAGTTATCAAATAGTGCAGAAACTTTAGTCGGATTGCCAAAAAAGGTGCTGAACAATTTTCAAATAGTGTAGATACATTAGTCGGATCAGGAGCCGAAGCCGAAGTCGGATATGAAGCCGGATCCTTAGCCGGCTCCTGGGTATGAATTTTTTTCAAAAAATATTTTTTTAGGTAAAAAATTTATATCCAGGAGACGTGCTGAACAATTTTCAAATAGTGCAGAAACCTTAGTCGGATTCGGAGCCGAAGCCGAAGCCGAAGTCCGAAGTCGAAGTCGAAGTCGAAGTCGAAGTCGAAGTCGAAGTCGAAGTTGGATCCGAATCCGAATCCAGAAACCTTAGTCAGGTCCGAATCCGGATCCGGATCCAGGGTATGAATTTTTCAAGAATATTTATTAGGTTAAAAATTTAATGGAAGAAGACGTGCTGAACAATTTCCAAATAGTGTAGAAACATTAGTCGATCCGAGCCGTATCCGAGCGGATCCGGAGCCGGATCCTGGTATGAATTTTTTTCGGGAATATATTTTTATTTTGTGAAAAATTTCATTGTCAGAAGAACGTGCCGAACATTTTCATATATGCAGACCTTAGTCGGATCCGGAGCCGAAGCCGAAGTCGAATCTGGGAAGGATCCTGGGTAGGAATTTTTTCAAAAAATATTTTTTAGGTAAAAAATTAATTGCAGAAGTACGTGGTTTGAACAGTATCACTGTGGCAGAAACTTAAAGTTCGGATCCGGAGCAGAAGCTGAAGTCATAACCGGATCCGGAGCGGATCCGGATCCGGATCTGGGTATGAATTTTTTTCGGGAAATTTTTTTTGGTGAAAAATTTATTGTCGAAGACTTGTAAACAACATAATTAAGGCAGTAAACTTAAGCCGATCAGGAGCCGGAAGCCGAAGTTCAGAGCCGGATCGGATCCTGGATTGAATTTTTCTTCAGAAAATATTTTTAAGGTCAAAAAATTTAATTCAAGAAAACGTGCTGAGCAATGTTCAAATAGTGTAGAACTTGTGGGTCGGTGCTGAAGCCGAAAGTCGTATCGATCCGTATCCGGACGCCGGATCTGGTTGAATTTTTTTCGGAAAATAAATTTTTTGTGAAAAATTTATTGTCGAAAGACGTGCGAACAATTTTTTCAAATGTGCTAAAACAAACTTTGTCGGATCCGGAGCCGAAGCCGAAGTCGGAGTCGGATCCGGATCCTGGGTATGAATTTTCTTCAGAAAATATTTTTTACGTTGAAAAATTTACTTCAAGAAGACGTGCTGAATAATGTTCAAATAAGTGTAGAAACTTAGTCGGATCCGGAGCGAATCCGAAGTCGTATCCGGAGCCTTATCCGGAGCGATCCTGGGTGTGAATTTTTTTTGGGAAATATTTTTTTAGTGAAAAATTTATTGTCAGAAGACGTGCCGAACAATTTTCAAATAGTGCAGAAACCTTAGTCGGATCCGGAGCCGAAGCCGAAGTTGAAGTCAGTGCCGGATCCGGATCCAGATCCTGGGTAGGAATTTTCACAGAAAATATTTTTTTAGGTGAAAAATTTATCTCCAGAAGACGTGATGAACATTTTCAAATAGTGTAGAACATTAGTCGGATCCGGAGCCGAAGTCGGATCTAGAGCCGGATCCTTAGCCGGATCCTGGGTATAAATTTTTTTCGAAAAATATTTTTTTAGGTAAAAAATTTATTACCAGGAGACGTGCTTAACAATTTTCAAATACTGCAGGAACCTTAGTCACGGATCCTGACCAAGTCGAGTCGGAGCCGGACCGTATCCGGTCGGATCCTGGGTAATGAATTTTTTTTTTCAAGAAATATTTTTTTAGGTGAAATTTAATTGGAAGAAGAGTGTGCTGCTATTTTTCATATAGAGCAGAAACCTTAGACGGACCGGAGCCAAAGCTACGTCGGAAGTGGAGCCGGAGTTCGGAGCCAGAGCCGAGCCTGAGTATTAATTTTTTTTAAAATATTTTTTTGGGGGAAAAGTTTATTGCGCAGAGGAGTGCTTAAGTTATCAAATAGTGCAGTAACTTTAGTCGGATCCGGAATCTGAACGGATTTCTGGGTATGAATTTTCTTCAGAAATTTTTTTTTGGGGAAAATTAATTGGGTACGTGAATATATATATTTTTAAATAGTGGTGATACATTTTCGAATCCGGAGCCGAAGTCGGATCAAGAGCCTGATCGCCTTAGCCGGATCCTGGGTATATTTTTTTTTCGAAAAATTATTTTTTATAGTTAAAAAATTTATTGCCAGGAGACGTGCTTAACAATTTTCAAATGGTGCAGAAACTTTAGTCG
>JABUQX010032428.1:0-2500 GCA_015478945.1 Trachelipus rathkii
CACCAGACGAGATTATTGCAGGATCTTGTCTTTCGCGAGTAAATCTAAACGACGATACCATCACAGTATGGAACGTTTAGTACTAATCACATTCACACGTTTCTGAGAACCGTTGTAAGTGATTTTTGATCGATGGATATTCAGTTTCACACGAGAGCAGAGTCCTGGTGTGATTTTAAGATGGTCTAGACTCGTTTAACTGAAAAGGACTAGAAGGGTCAAAAATGTGGAGCAAAATATCCTTAATGGAAGAGAGGGTAAAAAAAATTACTTAAAATATTTTAATTGAAAAAAATTAAATTGAATTTATATTATTTGTTGTAGCTCTTCTGAAAAGTACCTCTTTGATAGAATATTATATTTAATTTTATATTGCTATTATTTAAGAAATGGAATGGAAAAATGGGATATTGAAAGTGAAATTCAAAGGCAGGATATCTTTGCAAGGTTCATTAAGTCTAGGCAATATTGCAGAAGAGGATTTTCTTGGAAGCAAGTAATACTAGACGTATAACATTGAAGGGGTGATTAACAACAAAGTCATCAGCAAAAACTTCATGAATACAGACTGGTCAGAGTAGTAACAGCTTAATTTCTTATGACTGCTCGGAAAAGCCTCAATCCTTTTTTTTCGAAACTAAGAAGCACAATATATATATATATATATATATATATATATATATATAGTATATATATAATATATATATATATATTATATATATATTATATATATATAATAAATATATATATATATATATATATATATATAAATATATAATATATATATATTATATATATATATATAATATTATATATATATATATATCTATATAATATATATATAATATATATATATATATATATATATATATATAATATATATATATATATATATATATATATATATTTATATATATATATATATATATATTTATATATTATATATATATTATATATATATATATATATATATATATATATATATATATATATATATATATATATATATATATATATATATAATATATTATATTTATATATATATATATATATTATATGTTGGTTTTAATGTGGCTATCTGAAGGGGTTTGAGAGGAGTGGTAGAGGGGATTGGATGGTGTGTATAATGGGAAAGGGGTTTGAAAGTATAATTATTTAAATTATTTTCTATTTGTATTTATATAAAAATTAAATTCTTTTTTTAATTTCGCCTTTCAATATTGTTTTTTTATATTGACAATTTTAATTTAAGGGTGACAATCTGATAATACTTATAACTCTGAGTATTTATTGATTTATATAATTTTAATTTGGAAATTAAAATTAATTTAATCCTTTACATCCTTCTTTAATCCCTCTACATATTGTTTAATATTTTGTAGTTTTTAATTTAATATGATACTCCGAAATAGTAAATAAATTATTTTCCCTCCGTTGATCTCATGGCCTTAAAATTTTCCAGCTTCCCATGTAAGCAGAAGTTCGAGTACCATCACAAGCTCAGTACGTTGACCAATTTGTAGATGAGCTTTTCATGCCTGGTTTCTTGATCATTCAAGCTAGACGAACTCCTCGGATGCACGTTTCTTTAGCAACTCCTTAAAGGAGGATTAAAATCTCTGAAATGGAATTTATGATCAGAGTTTATTGACTTAGATGAAGTCAGTCTCCTTTAGAGTTTGTTTTTTTGGAGTTTTTGTTAAACAATTAATTATGTTTATTATCTTTTCGAGAATTTTCTGTCTCTTTAGCAGGTTTTTTTTTTTTTGTTTTGTTAAACAATATTATGTTTATTCTCTTTTATAAGCGATTTTTCACTCCCTTTAAGCATGTTTTTTTTCTGTTTTGTTAAAAATTATATATATTACTAATCTTTTAAAAGAGAATTTTCTGCTTCTTTTAGCAGATTTTTTTTTTAGGGGGGGGGGTGTGTTCACAATTATTATATTTATTATCTTTATAAGAAAGAATTTTCTGTCTAATAAATATACTAAGCAAAAAAAATATAATAATAAGTACTTTGAAATTATTTGATTTATTTATGCAGATCACGAGAGGGATTCATTTAGAAGATATTCATTTTAAATGCACTTGAACGATGTTCCAACAATTTCTCTGTAAGCGACCATGGCAAAAACTGCTTACAAATGTTTCATTAAAGAGAGTGGTAATGGGGGGTGCGCGTAGAGACTAATATCCTACGAACTCTCTGGACAAATATTAGGTGGTTTTACCCAGGAACCCAACACAGCTTCGGAGGACCTGGCTCACCTCTCCATTAATCCTTTAAATACTGTTTCCTCTTATTCTCCAGGAGGTAATATTTTTTTTTTTCTATTTTAAACCCTCTTTCTGTATTTGTGAGCATCTCTCAAATAATAATAATAATAATAATAATAATAATAATAATAATAATAATAATAATAATAATAATAATAATAATAATAATAATAATAATAATAATAACTCCTACAGCTAAAACCGCTTCTTATATTTAAGG
>JABUQX010032428.1:5000-7500 GCA_015478945.1 Trachelipus rathkii
TATTATATATATATATATATATATATATATATATATATGGATATATATATATATATATATATATATATAGTATATATATATAACACTCTTTCGACGAGACGATTTTATAAATGTGAACTTATTTATGCATATAATGTTAAATGTTGCTAGTGTTTTTTTCCTTTCTTGTTTTTTTTTTATAAGTTTTAAAAGTTACAAACCAAATAAAGAAGCTTCTAATGTTTAAGCTTAATTTGCAGCACGAACACGGATAGTTTAAATGAGTTTTAGTGCTCAGTTTAATTTCCCGCGCGCTACAAATTTAAAGTAGGTTCTAATTTTTCAGCCTAAGCAAACTGATATTGAACTTAATTTGCAGCACGAACACGGATATGTTTAAAATGAGTTTTAGTGTTCAGTTTAATTTGCTTGATGCACCAATTTAATGTAGCTTCTAATATTCAACCTGAACAAACTGAAATGAACTGAACAAATTTAAAATAACTTCTAATGTTCAGGTTAATATGCAACACGAACAAATTTACAATAACTTATAATGTTCAGCTTAATTTTTAACACGAACAGATTTAAAGTAACTTCTAATGTTCAGCTTAATTTTCAACATGAACAAGTTTAAGATAACTTATAATGTTCAGCTTAATTTTCAACACGAACAACTTTAAAGTAGCTTATAATATTCAGCTTAATTTTCAAAACTAACAAATTTAAAATAACTTCTAATGTTCAGGTTAATATGCAGCACGAACAAATTTAAAATAACTTATTATGTTCAGCTTAATTTTCAACGCGAACAACTTTAAAGTAGCTTATAATATTCAGCTTAATTTTCAAAGCGAACAAATTTAAAATAACTTATAATGTTCAGCTTAATTTTCAACGCGAACAACTTTAAAGTAGCTTATAATATTCAGCTTAATTTTCAAAATGAACAAATTTAAAATAACTTATAATGTTGAGTTTAATTTTCAACACGATTAAATTTAAAATAGCATAATGTTCAGCTTAATTTTCAACACAAACAAATTTAAAAAAACTTATAAAGTTCAGCTTATTTTTCAACACGAACAAGTTTAAAGTAAATTCTAATGTTTAGCTTAATTTGCAGAACGAGTAAATTTAAAGTAGCTTCTAATGTTCAGCCTAAATGGGCACTGAAAAAAATTAAAAATAACTTCTAATGATCAGCTTAATTTGCAACATGAACAAATTTAAATTAATTCTAATGTTCATCTTAATTTGCAGTACTAACAGATTTAAAGTATTTTCTAATATTAATCTTAATTTGCAACTCGAGCACACTTAAAGTAACTTCTATATATTTTGGTAAATTTGCAACATAAATCAATCAAAAGTAACTTTAAATGATCAGCTTAATTCGGAACATCAACAAATTTAAATTAATTTATAATATTCTGCACGAATAAGTTTAAAATAAGTTCCAATATTCATTTTAAGTTTCAGCTTTCTTTATCGATTCAGTTTTTTTGGTTTTATTGTTGCAGATATTTAAATAAATTTAAATATAAATTTCAATTTGTTGCATAAATAAATTTCAATTTGTTTAAATTTGTCGCAGATTTTTATTATAAAATTAAATAAATTTATAAATATATAAATTGTAATACATAGATAATTCATAGAATTTCTCTCTTTTAATATAGTTGTCATTCGAAATGTCTCCAACACCAAGGGGTAACCTCAGATCACCCCAGCTACATCACCATGATTCAAGCGGTGAAAATAATATGAGTGGACATGTTCCACCACCTCCACCCATGCCACATCATCTGCAACAGGTAATTTTTTTTTAATATTAGCAAATTTTGAAACTTGAAACAGTAACTTCTAAATATATATATATATATATATATATATATATATATATATATATATATATATATATATATATATATATATATATATATATATATATATATATTTTATATATATTAAAGAAAGAACATATAATGAGAAGGTAAAGAAACTGCCTTCTCTGGGATTAAACCACCGCATGTTGCGCGTGAGGATAAAGCAACCGAGTTCCCGTCAAGGCGACATCACCAGGTGTCCAGCCTGTCCTATCTCTCGTTCTTTATATTTTTAGATGTTAAATATTGCATAATAATCGCAATTAGATAAGATAAGGCTGGACACCTGGTGATGTCGCCTTGACGGGAACTCGGTTGCTTTATAACTGTTCTTGAATCCAACTTTTTGGGTTGGAGGATTGGCTCAGTTGTATAGCACCGGGCATATTGTCCTCACGCGTAACATGCGGTGGTTCAATCCCAGAGAAGGCAGTTAATTCTTTACCTTCTCATTATATGTTCTTTCTTTAACATCTTATCTAATTGCGATTATTATGCAATATTTAACATCTAAAAATATAAAGAACGAGAGATAGGACAGGCTGGGCACCTGGTGATGTCGCCTTGACGGGAACTCGGTTGCTTTATAACTGTTCTTGAATCCAACTTTTTTGGGCTGGAGGATGGCTTGT
>JABUQX010032428.1:20000-24153 GCA_015478945.1 Trachelipus rathkii
TATATATATATATTATTCTCTTTTTTCCAGAAATTTGATTATGTATATTTATTATTCAATAATAAAAAAGGTTCGGTACTTCTATAGATAACTTTAATTAATTAAGTTTAATATCCTTAGAAAAATCATGTCAACTAAACCAAAATCGAAAACACCTAATGTATTTGAATATATTACTCACTCTGATGATAAAAATACTTTAATTTGTCAATATGAAATAGTTGACACAGTTGATAGGAAACAGTCAGTTCGATCATGCACAAAAGAGTCTACCTAACTACCTGTTACTCATGGGGTCACAATACATCTATTGGATCCTTTAAATTAATGCGACATTTAAAACGCTATCATCCAGACATTGTTGCAATTGTTAAAAAGAAAGGTGAAGCTAAAGGTAATCAGGATAAACCTTTAATTTCAAAAACTCAGACTAAAGTGGAAACTTTTTTCAGTTGCCATAAACTTGTTCTGTCTATGTTAAGTGAAAAATTCAAAATACAATTGATTATAATGGTTGTTAAAGATAGTGACCATGACCATGATGCATGACCAGGATTTAAAGCACTGTGTGGAGACATGGCTTAGAAACTTGAAGTCCCTTTAGACTGGAAAAATATTTGTAAAATAGTTCTAGAAGAAGAAATAAACAAAAAAAATAAGCTTAAAAATTGCATAAAGGGATGCTTTGTGCATTTAAAAATGGATACTTACACATGGGCAAAGCTAAATTATTTTGTCAATAATTTTATATATGTGGACGAAGATAAAAACAATATTTCGAAAACGTTAGCAGTAAAAGAAAAAAATACTCAACATTTCAGCGAATATATTCAAGAATTTGTTACTGACATCTTAAAATAATTCTAAATAACAAGAGACAAGTAATTAGCTTAGTTACGGATAACGCATCAAACATGATCAGTACGATTGAAAAATTAAATAAGGACAATGAGGGTGAGGAATAGGAAGCTGGTAAATGTGATACTGATTATATTGAATGTCAAAACGAAGAAGTAATAGTTGTTTTCAGAATGAACTTGATAAAACTATGAAAAGACTATGTTCCGATAACGTTAACATTGCACACATGAGATGTGGAGTTCATACTTTGCAGTTAGCAGTGAGTGATGGTCTCCACAATACTCATAGAGCAAATCTTATAAGCAGGGCGAGACAAATAGCAAAAGCAGAGTACATGTCTTATGCTCTAAAGGCTTCTTAAAAGATTATAGTAGTAGTATGATGGCTGCCGGTACTTCTGAACTTTCTCTCTCCGACAGTCAGTGGGAACAAATCGAAACACTAGAAGAATTATTAAAACACCCATACTTTACAACAAAAAATATTCAATCAGAATACTTGACTGCAGGAAAATTTTTATAGAGAACGGATTTTAGCAAATCACAAATAAATTCCATGAAAAGAAAGGAAAGAATGTTAACTGAAAATAAAATATTTTTGTCGACAATCTTTGTTTAGAATCTTTCCCAGAACTGAAGATCTGATATTTAAAGCTAGGAGTGTTCTTTGTGAACTAGGACTTAAAATGAATAACGCTATCGAACAGAAATCTGGGCCGGAGTCAGATAGTTCAGCAGTTTCAGGAATCCTCGCTTGTAGAATTTTGTCAGATGAAGATGAAGAAGTCAAATTTGCCAGATAATGGGAAAAATTGGAGCATGCAGAAAAGCGATTGAAAAAACTAAAAAGACAATCTACTAGTAAAAGACATTCAACCTAAATATCTTCTAGAAAAATTAAAGGTAGAATTCCATAAGTCATTAGATGGAATAATGAAAATCGACCGGAAATCAAAGTTATCAGTTAAAGAGGCAATCAATTGCTATCCTAAAATTTTGCAAGATGCCGCTTGCACAATTACAACTTTGCCTCCTATTCAAGTGAATGTTGAGAGCTTATTTTCTGCTTTAAAAATAATAAAATCGGATCTAAGGACATCGTTAAAGGAGGATTTTATTCATGGTTTTATTTTTAAGAACAATTGTTTTGAATAAATTTATATTACATATGGTCGGGCTGTTCAAAGAGAAATTATTTTAAAAGTTAGGAACAAAGTGACCATATATTACATATATATACATATACATATTAATAGTTATATTGTTATTATATATATATATATATATAAGATATATAGTATGGTTATTATTGTTGGCTGTTGTTATTATATATATACATATTGGTTGTTGGTTGATGTATATTGAAGAGTAAAGTATATATATTATTATATATATTATATATATACATATATACATATATATTTATATATATATTGGTTATATTAGCATATATATACATATATATATATATATATATATATTATATTATATATATATATTATATATATATATATATATATATATATATATATATATATATATATATATATATATATATATATTATTTTTTTTAAGAATATAAATATATATATATATATATATATATATATATATATATATTTATAAATAAAATCTGTTTTGAATAAAATTATGTTATATATGTTCAGGCTCATAGTTCAACGAGGAATTATTTTAAACTTTAGGATGAATCTAAAATATGATTTTTATTCTTTTAGGAAAAAAAATAAAATAATAAAATTATATTACGTAACTGTACAGGCAGTTCATCGTTCAAAGAGGAATTATAATAAAATTTAGGAAGAAAGTGAATGATTCCTTTTCTGTATTTCTTAAAATTCTTATTTTCTATAAAATATTTTCTAAGTTTTTAATTCTAAGCTAATAAAGATGTCATTAACAAACATTTAATTTCATCATACCTTCAAAATTTTGTATCAGAATTAATGATTTCATGACTGTAAATGGAGAAGGAATTATAACTAGGGGTCGGAGCCGGAGCCGGAGCCGGAGCCGGAGCCGGAGCCGAAGCCGGAGCCGGAGCCGGAGCCGGAGGCGGGTAATTTTAAAATCTGGAGCGGAGCTGGAGTCGGAGCCGGGTAATTTTAAATGCTTGAGCCGGAGCCGGAGTCGGAGCCGGTAATTTTAAAATGCTGGAGCCCGGAGCTGGAGTCGGAGCCGGAAAAAAATTTGCCGGTTCCGCAGCCCTGGATATATATATAGTTATATATATATATATATGTATACATATATATATATATATATAATATATATATATTTTCTCAGTATCATAGACAAAATTATATAAACATATAAAGTAAGTTAGGAGTTATAAAAAATATACCATCAGTTATATAAAAAAATATATATATATATATATATATATATATATATATATATATATATATATATATATATATATATATATATATATATATGTGTGTGTGTGTGTGTTTGTGTGTGTGTGTGTGTTTAAGTGTGTGTGTGCAGTAATTTCTGGTTGTGTGAGATCACTAATAAAAGATCATTAAAATATTACTTTCATTTTCATTGGGAGTTACTTTTAATTAATAATAATGGCGTTTTTAATTGCAGTTTTAATGAAACTTAAGATGCTATGGGAGTAAAAGTTAATAATAATAATAATAATAATAATAATAATAATAATAATAAAATAATAAGACACAAATAGTAATAATATTAAAATTATTATAATAATAATATTATTATTGTTATTATTATTATTATTATTATTATTATTATTATTATTATTATTATTATTATTATTATTATTATTATTATTATTATTATTATTATTATTATTATTATTTTTACTATTATTCTATTAATAATAATAATAATAACAATAATAATAATAATAATAATAATAATAATAATAATGATTACAATAATTATAATAATAATAATATCCTCTTTGAACCTTGACACTATTTTATAAAAAATATTTGTTATTAAATAAATAAATAAATAATACTACTACTAGTAATAATAATAATAATAATAATAATAAAAATAATAATAATAATAATAATAATAATAATAATAATGATATCCTCTTTGAACCTTGAAAACCATTTCATAGCATTTTTTAATGTATTAAATAAGTAAATAATAACTAAAAATAATAATAAGTTAATAATAATACCATTAATAATAATAATAATAATAATAATTGAAGCGGTGCACGAAAACGCGAAAGCGTTTCACGATAAATAAACGTTAAACACCCAAATCTTGACTGAACGAAGTACACG
>JABUQX010032429.1:0-5000 GCA_015478945.1 Trachelipus rathkii
AGAGAGAATTTATATATAATATGTATATATATTATATATATATAGTAATATATATATATAGTGCAGTAGATATATTTATTTATATATATATATATATATATATATATATATATAGTATATTATATATATATATATATATATATATATAATATATAAATATATATATATATAATATATATATGTATATATAAATTATATATATATATATATTATAGTAATATATAGCATATATATATATAATATTATATATAGTATAGTTACTCTTATGTATATATATATTATATAGTATATATATTATAATATATATTAGTATATATATATATATATAATTAAGTATTATTAAGTTATTGATATATATATATATTATATTATTATATATTTATATATTATAATATAATTATATTTTATATAAATATATATATTATATGTGTATATATATTATATTAGATTTATATAGTATATATGTTAATTATTTTATATATTATTTTTATTATATATATGGTTATTATATATATATATATAGTATTATATATATTATTATAATATAATATATATATATATATTTCATATAGTAGTATATGTATATATATAATACTTACCCCTAAAAGGAAGCAACTGTTTTTAAGGCATTTTTTAAGGTATTATTGAGGGGAAGGTTCTTTCCTTTCTTATTGCCAAATTGTTTTTTTTTTTTCCTCAAACTATCAACAATTTCGCACATTATTTTAAAATAAAATTATAATCAAATTTAGCTAATTTATAATTTGTTATAATTTGACATATTCAAAATGTAATTTAACTTATTTAAATTATAATTAAATTAAAATCACATAAATAAAGTTATAATCATTTTCAACTTGAGACATTTTCACACGCCTTACTTTATTATTACAAAATCTTGTCAATCTTAATTTAATTTTAATATTAAAAAGGTTCCTTTCATTTGGAAGTTATTAAACAACTTTGCTGTTCATTACTTAATGTAGTAATTAAGATAATTATTAAATTTTATTTAATTTAGAATTAATTAATTGATATTTACTATTCTTCTTAAATTTATTAATTCTTTAATAGGTTTTAACACACACACAGACCTACGCACCCTCTCTCACACACCTATCTACACGCACACACACGTTTATATATATGTATTATATATATTATATATAGTATAGTATATATGTTAAATTTTAAAATTTATTAAATATTTATTGTTTTTTTATATATATATAATATATATATATATATATATATATATATATAAATATATATAAAATAGGATATACATATATTATATATATATAATATATATTATATATATTATATAATATATAGTATATATATAGTAAATATTATATATATATATATATAGTATATATAGTTAGTGATTTCACTTTAGTTACTTTTTTGCCAAATTTATCAAATCTTTAGTGGTTCTAGTTAATAATAATATATATATATTATATATATTATAAATATATATATATTATATATATATATATATATATATGATATATATATTATATTTATATATAGTATATATATATAATATAATATATATAATATATATAATATATATATATATATATATATTTATATATATAATTATAATATATAGTATATATATATATATATTATATATATATATATATATATATATAGTATATATAATATATATAATATATATATATATATATATATATATATATATATATATATATATTTTTAAAGAACCACTAAAGATTTTATAAATTTGACAAATATTTTCATTATATTCCCGAAGATATGTTTGGCATTCTTGTTTTCTAATCTTCTAAATTCTGTAAAATATTTTGCTGTATTTTTTTGTAGAATATAATTCTTTTCTATATTTTTACAGTATATTTTTTTTACAGTATTTTTTTTTTTTAAATTAATTATTGTTGAAATAAACTTGTAAAGTTAACTCGTAGTTTGACGTTAGGTGTTGGAAGAAACTATGTAGATTCTTTAATCATTTTGAAGTTTTTCATTTAAATCATTATTAATGTTTCCCTTGGCAAGCCTAATTAGCCTATCTTCATAAACTATTGAAAGAAATTTAGAAAGACAGGTTTATCCTTCGTCTATTTCAATTTTGAGATTATATTCATTTCAGTTACTAATGTGATAATGATATATATATATAATATATATATATTATATATATTAAAAATATATGGTGTCTAAAATATATCTTTTTAGCAAGATATTATATACTAAATTTATATTAGATGTATTTATATATATATATTATATATATATATATATATAATATATATATATATAATATATATATATATATATATATATATGGGCATTTATAAGATGATGATTCCGCTTATAGGGGAACAATTTTCGATAAGAAAAATGCGAATTTCGAGTACTTCTTTATGTGGCAATTTCTATATTACAGTATTGTGCATTTTTAATTTTCAAGAAATTAACAGATTATTATTATTTATTATTATTATTATTATTATTATTATTATTATTATATTATTATTATTTATTATTATTATTATTATTAATTATTATTTTATTATTATTATATTTAACCTAAATGTAAATTTGATTTTTTTCTGTTCTTTTATTTTTTATTCTTTTAATTGTCGATAATATTATATATGTTATGGAGTATTTTTATTTAAAAAAAACTCCACCACGGACCCGCGAACATAGCGAGCGGGACATCCTGCTCTGCGGGAGACGTTGGGGATGATATAGAGGGGGGACCGAAGGGCCCACCCCGTGATCAAAAAAAATAAAATATATAAAAATATCAAATATCAATTTATTAATATCAAGGCGTCTCTACAACCACTTTCGTACAATGTCATCAAATTTACCTGAATAATAGCCCTAAAGCACGGCCAAGGCTTACTGCATTTTTACATGACTTATAGGTGTGACGTCACAAAAAATTATATAACAATTTCTTTTTACTTTTGTTAAATTAATATTAATTAAATTACATTTGAAAATCCAGCATTTACTATGTATTTAACCTTCAAATCTATTGAAATAACGTTACATTTTTTATTGATTTTTTTTCTTGGAGAAAATATATTATATAATAGAATATATATATTATATATATATATTATATATATATATATATTATATATATTATATATATAATATATATATATATAATATAATATATATATATAATTATATTATATATATATATATATATATATATATATATATATATATATATAATATAAAGTATATAGTATGATAATATATATATATATATATATATATATTATAATAATATTATTATATATATATATATATATATATATATATATATATATATATATATAATATATATATATATATATATATATATATATATAATATATAAATATATAATATATATAGTATATATATAAATATATATATATATATATATATATATATAATATATATATATATATATTATATAGTATATTATATTATCATAGTATATATATATTTATATATATATAATATATATATATATTATATATATATATATTAATTATAGTATATATAATATATAATAATATATATATATATATGATATATATATACATATATAATATAATATATAAATATATAATATATTATATTATATACTGATATATATATATTATATATATATATATATCTTATGATATAATATATATTATAATATATATATATATAATATATATATATATATATGATATATTATATATATATATATATATATATATATATATATTATATATATATATATTATATATATTATTATATATATTATATATATATGATATATATAGGTATATATATATATATATATTATATATAGTATATTTATATAATAATATATATATATATATATATTATATATGAATATAATTTATTATTCTAATATGTAAATATTATTATATATAATAGTTAGTATTCTGTCTATTAAACATCCACTAATATATATATATATATATATTAAAATATATAATATACTATATATATAATATATATATATAATAATATAATATATATATAAGTCGAGAGAGTGAATTAGAGAGCTGCCACGAGCGTGAGAGATGTTGCGACCTGTCACAGTCACCACTCAGGCATCACTATTATACGTCAGCATTGCAAGAGAGGAGAGCAAACCTAGTAACAATATTGAGCGCAGGGAATTACGCCATCGCTCTACGGCGTATCGTAGCCCATATTAGATATGTCTTAATGCTGTAGTCGAACAATATCAGTCACTCTCACGAGTGCAAATCTTACTATCAGAGAGACAGTAACAACTCATGGTAAGATTAATAATTGATGAATGAGATTTAAGTTGATAACGTCGGAAGGAGACACACACTGAGATATATAACGCCACTATTACTTAATATACTATACTGTTATAGTAATATCTATATATAATATATATAATGACTATAAAGTATAAGTTAGCTATTATACACTAATAGGGCAGCAGCCCGAAAGACATAGAGAAGATGATAAACGAGAGAGGCACGACACAGCGTACACCAAAAATAAATAATCATTCTATTAATCAGGAGACATTTTAAAATTTGTTAAAAATTGTTGGTAAAATACAATTTTTTGAGAAACTCATGAAGAGCTCTGAACTCCGAGGTGAGCTGTGCATAGTTGCCAAATGTTTGGATTTTTTTTTCACTAAAAGGATAACCTCCACGGTAAAGCAAGAACGATGGACAGAGTCGGGTTTTTCCGGGCGTACCGGAGATTATATAAATATAGTTATATTAGTATTATAGTATATAGTATATATATATAGTTATATATATCTAATATATATAATAGTATATATATATATATATATATATAATAATATATAATATATACGTGTGGTGTTGCGTTGTGTGTAGGTTGTAGGTGTGGCGTGACAGGTATTTCTAATTGAACCACCTTGAGACCACACAAATATTTTTGGGACACATCACAATCACAAACATAAA
>JABUQX010032429.1:25000-29774 GCA_015478945.1 Trachelipus rathkii
ATTCAGGTATTAGAATTTAAATATTAATTATTTTTATCCGAAATGTGCATTAAGAACAAATAAATGTTTATTTTAATTTTTTTTTAAAAACCCGAAGGTTTTGTTAGATTCCTAGGTAAAAAAAACAACTTGTAAAAAATTAAATTCACGAATATGTATAGTGTATACTGTCTTAAAATTTTCTCTCGGCTATTTCGGAGAAGCCCGAGCTGTCACCTTTTATAATTGATTGAAAAATAGCATTATTCAATGGCGATGATTCTTACACTTTTTGTTTAAATTTTAAATAATCTTTTATATGTATTATGTAATAATTTCTTTCATATGACCAATTTTCGCAAAAAAATAAGAGAAAATTTATCCTAACTTTATGAAATTTGAAGATCGATCGTTTCTATAATGATAACTCGTGCTAAGCCCGAGCAGCCCCGAGTGTAGGAGTCGCCTCTTATATATATATATATATATATATATATATATATATATAATATATATATATATATATATATATATATATATATATATATATATATATATATATATATATATATATATATATATATTACAATTACCACCACTCACGGGCAGGGCCCTTTTCTGGGAGGGGAGGAGCTATAATACAGGAAGAAACCCACCAGGCCAAACCTAACAAATCTCTTAGGTAAGCGCAGGAAAGTGGGTTTTAAATAAGAAGGAAAGAATAAATACAGTTGGATAAACAGAAGATGGCAAGGAGTTCCTAGAACAAGTGGCTGGAAAAAAGAGGCACCACAACGAACGAGTCTGGGATTTTCAATGCTCGCAAAATTCATGCGAGAGCATGGCACCTGTATTACGAGGGCGACGCTGTATGCAGGTGGAATGCAGGCTGACCGCTCCTGAGCATCTACCGTTGGCACCTATAGAAAGATAGTGCGCCAACGTCACGTCGCAGAGATAGAGGGTTAATAGAGTTTGAAAGTAGGGGACAGTTTATTAGTCTCTTAGCTTTAGACTCAACTTTATCCAATAGAAGTTAGGAGGTGTTTTTGAGAGGGAGATGCAAAGAAGTTGAGTTTTCGAAGAGTTGAACTTGACAAGGTTGCGGCGGCCCCACAGGGAAATCCCATCAGGTAGGTAAGAATAGAATCGGAAAGCTGAAGACGAGAGGCAACTCTAGATGCAAAAGAAGAAGCAGATTCGAAATGAGTGGAAAAATGAAGAGTTGAGTCCTCGGCATAAGAGTGAACAGAGTTGGAAGTACGGCTGAGGAGATCGTTGATGAAGAGTAAGAATAAAGTTGGATATAAAACAGAACCTTGAGGAACACCACAATTAACAGGAAAGGAGGAAGAAGTCGCTCCATCAACGAGTGCTGATATGGAGCGACCAGATAGAAAACAACAAGAGTAAGCAAAGGGAGAGCCTAAAAGGAAGGCAGCAGAGTAGTGACGCATGTACTCGATCAAAGCTTTGATATGTCGAGCTCCACCACACAAAACTCCCCCATAGTTTTAAGGAACTATAAAACATAGAATAAGGGAACCATAGGATAGTATGTCACCCATAGTATAGCATGAGAAACCCATAGTCTGAATAAGGAACCCATAGATTCAGTTGATCCAGGAAATGAGAGTTAAGAAGAGTCTCAAAGATTTTAGATAAAATACAAGTGAGAGCTATAGGACGATATTTGGTAGAGAGTAGAGTTGAACGAGGACAGGGGCCAGCTCAGAAGCACACTCCCTTAAAACACGGGGAGGAATATTATCCGGGCCACTAGCCTTCCTGACGTTTATAGATCTCAGAATCCCATTCAACCGACCATGCGTAATCACTGGAAGAGGCATAGGAAACCTAAGAGGAGAAGAAGCAGGAGGAGGGATGCTGGAATCGTTCAGAGTAGAATTAGATGAAAAAAGGAGGCTGAAGAGATTAGCCTTTTCAGTAGGAGAGTTAGCTACAGAACCGTCAGAGCGAATAAGTGGATGATAGGCAGATTTACAAAAGTTATTAGAGATGTTTTTGGCAAGAGGCCAGAAATTTTTATCAGTAGGAGAGCCAAGTAGGTTGTCGCACATTCTTTTAGTGAAAGCGCGCTTAGCCTGTCGAATAATAGCCCTGCAATGATTCCGAAATGAATGGAAATTAGTACGAGTGATAGGAGAACGAGAGTTTTTCCATGCCTGATAGGCAATGTCTCTCTCCTGAATGGAGCGAGAACATTATCCATCGAACCATAGATTTTGTGGAGAAAAAGATTTAGTTGAAAAAGGAATGAACCCGCTCATACCCTCGATTATTACGGCCCTTACCTTTCCAGCAGTTACCGAAGCGTACTCCAAGTCAAAGCAAGATTCACTACAAGCATAGTTTGCAAAGAAACGACGCAACGCCCCAATTATCCCGATTAAAGTGCCAGAAAGTACGTTTGAGGCATGGTGGAGCTTCTGGAGAAAAAGTTTTAAAATTAAGAGATACAAGATTGTGGTCAGTTACCGATAGGGGAGAAAATGGTGTATTTATATCGAGAAGGAGTAGTGGTGAAACATAAATCAAGCGTGTTCAAGAATTGGTTAAGACGATCTGGAATATGTGTGTAACTTCTTTAATTAACTGTTCCAGATCGTTGAGAATACTGAATGTTTTGGCCTCCTTCCCTCCTGCATTAGTATGAGAGGAGCCCAACCACTCAGTGTGATGTACTTTGAAATCCCCTAAATAGAGGATCTCAGCATTTGGATGGGAAGAAGTAACAGTTTCATGAGAAGTAGTAAGGTATTCAAAAAGGAGGTAAAAATCTGTTTCGTAAGGGAGCAGTAGCAGAAACACAAGATAATGGTAGTAGTAGTAGTAGTCGGGAGAAATATTTTAAGCCATAGAACATCAAAGTTAGGAAATTTAAGATACTCAAGACGTATTACAGGAGTGTTAATGTTTACATAGACACAGACTCCACCATTTAGTCTGAAATTATAGAAAAAGTTATAGTTGGAGATAATAAGTTTATTTGAAAAAGAATCCCTGGCTAGCTGGGTTTCAGACAGTAATAAAATGTTAGGTAGAGAGTTAGAGAGGTGATATTCCACAGATTCATGGTTAGCATTCAGGCCACGGACGTTGGCAAAGTCAATAGAGAACCCCAGCCTGCGCCCACCCCTACATCTTCTCTGTCCAGTCATTCAAACAGACACCCACACAAACAAACACACACAATCGACCATACACAGCCCACCCAAAGTCGCACCCAAAAACCCACTGGATTGGGTTTTTGCTTTAAAAACCCTCGCCCACACAACAAACAAACACACATACACCTACACATACACACGCACGCACACACACACACCTACACACACAGATCAAGTACAAAAAAAATAATTAAAAAATAAGCAAATAAATGCTGTGGACGCATTAAAACCATAAAAAAATTATTATAATTTGTGTTTATAAAAATGGAAACAGAGACTAAATCAGTAAGCACGGCGGTAAATATGTAAAGTATATAAAACCTTAAAAGTTAACACACACACACACACTCGCACAGCTTCACAAATTTACGAACGTAAAGAAAACTTTAAAAAAAAAACGATTACCAGTAATATACTCGTACATTAAAACTTAAAAAAAAAAAGCTAAAAGCTGTATGCGACAGTAAATATGTGTATTAATATATAAATTAAATGCGTAAAACTTAAAAAGTTAAAAAGGTAAGACACTAAAAACTTATCCTAAGATTCCGGTCGTTCGAAAGATTAGGTTATTTAAGTTTCCATCTGAATATATATATATAATAATATATATATAATAATATATATATATAGCATATATATATATATATATATATAATAATAACTCTTACTATATATATATATATAATATATAATATATATATATATAATAATAATAATAATAATAATAATATATGTATATAATAATAATAATAATAATAATATATGGGCCTAATATAATAATAAAAATAACTAATAATAATAATATATATAATAATATATAATAATATGAAATAATATGCAAAAATACCAATAAAATATATAATAATAAAATATATAATATATTTAATAATAAAAATGATTATAATAATATAGATGTAATAATAATAATAATATATAATAATATATAATAATAATATAATAATAATAATAATATATAATATAATAATAATAATATGTAAATATGTAATAATAATAATAATAATAATAATAATATATATGTATATATATGTATAATAATAATAATAATAATAATAATATGTAATAATAACCAATAATAATATATATATACATATATATATATATATGTATATATATATATATATGAAGTGAGGAGAGACAGGTGTAGTTGCTTATTGTTATTATTATTATTATTATTATTATTATTATTATTATTATTATTATTATTATTATTATTATTATTATTTTTATTATTATTATTATTATTATTTATATGGTTATCACTGGACTCGAGAAACCTGGGTGAGATGGCGAGGGTAACAAATACCAATCTTAATATGGGACATTGCTGAAGATAAATATATATATATGATTCAAACTCGAGCTTGCCTCCTCGTTATAAATAGTTTTTTTTTATTATTAATTTTTTTTATACATTCATGCATATTGCTAGGCTAGGTCACCATTGCTAACACCCTATATATATATATATATATATATATATATGTCGTGATATATATATATATATATATATATATATATATATATATATATATATATATATATATATATATATATATATATATATATATATATATATATGT
>JABUQX010032430.1:0-10000 GCA_015478945.1 Trachelipus rathkii
CAACGAAAACCACTTTCTCCGCTTCTTAAAAGTGCTTATAAATTTTACTTTGATTGCTAGGTTGGCGATCAGGACAAGAATTGGGCTCCAACAGTTTGCTGCACTACTTATTACAGTAGCTTGACCAAATGGCTCAAAGGTACCCGTAAATCAATGCCATTTGCTGTGCCCATGGTTTTTGCACGAACCTCGCTGTCATTCCACAGATTGTTACTTTTGAACGACTTCCACCGTATTGTTCTCTAACAAAAGTAACCATACAATTCAGCATCCTAATATCCCTTTAGCTCTAAGACCAGTTCATCACAACGAATCTTTGCCAATCCCAGTGCCCAGAAACCTATTCCTCTAGAGCTAGAAACGGATTGAAAAGACTTTGAGCTGCGCGGATCTCAAAATGATAGCGGTCCAACCGATGAGAAGAGTGTTCTGATGATTATAGGTAGGGACCCTCCCCCGAAAACGTCGGTGATGGGGGAAACACGGGGGTCGTTTTCGGATTCAGAAGGTCATTTTACATAAGAATCAGCAGGAATGGTGTCAGGTCTAGAAAAAATTCCTGTGCAAACCTATGCGCGCGAAGTATTGAAAGCGACAGAGCGTGGTACAGTGGAATTCTTCCAACTGTAACGTATATAATTTTTATTATTGTTGCTCAATAATTATTTTTATTATTGTTGCTATATATTTTTATTAATTGTTGCTTATATTTTTATTATTGTTGCATTATTTTTATTATATGGTTGCTATGAATTTTTGTTATTTGGGACTGTTTTGGGAGCAGATGAGGCGGGGGGGCTGGAAGCTGGAACATGTAGAAAATTATGAAAAAATTGTGAAACCCCCCGGATAAATGATTATTTTTAATGAGACTTTTTCATTTAAAGGGGAGAATTCCCCCAAAAATCTACATCATTGCTACAAATGTTTAATGTTTTAGAAATTTTCACCTCTCTAGCCCCTCAGAAGAAATGTAAAGGGTAAAATAATCCTTTTCATCCCTCCAAATTATCAAAAAGTGATAAAAATAGGGGGCCTCCCCCGAAAACGGTGGGTGATGGGGAAAACGGGGGTCATATTCGGATTCAGGAGGTCATTTTACATAAGAATCAGCAGTAATGGTGACAGGGTTCGATTATATTATTCGAGATATTAAATTACACAGTGTAGACTTGCATAATGAAATAGATGTGTATGTTACCTGTAATACATATTGTTTTTGCTCTTCGTCTGAGTTAAAAGATTGTTGTATTCCTCCATAAATTTTACTCCTCTTTCTGCAGTATCATTGACAACTTTAATGTTTTGGATTATTGTTAAGCCACGTTGATATTTGGGAAGAGAATTCCAGGTACCAGGATCATGAGCAATAAATTCTGGTGAAATTCAATGGCCATCTTTACCTTCTGCTCGCTATAAATTGAATCATCAAAAAATGCTAAAGCCACTGTTTCTTCAGTAAGGTATTATAAATGACAGGGAAAATGTTTTGATTGCTGCTCGAGAAATCTTTTCATCTATTTCACTGTAGTAATAAAGGTCTTTTAGAAGGGCCAAATCTTGTGATGGTGCTAAGGAGGCTAAAGAAGCATTGTAGCAAGGTTTTATGTATGGTTTTACAGTGAATATACAAATGTCTCCTAATCCTTGGAATTCTTGCCAAGTCATACTAACTCATTTCGGAAAATAAATATTTTGATGCAATAAATAGCTTTGGTCATCCATTTGGCATTGTGAAAAGCGCCAGGTGAATGAAATTTATTTGTTTCTGCTTCATATCCTCCTGAAAATATTATAACCAACTGTAGAAGCTCTTTATAATCCTCCCTTGTCTTCTGAATTGCAAGTTGCATTTAGCAAATTGAACGATGGCCTCTCTGTCGTTGCCGATAGTGTTCATAGCCAGCTGATTTTCGATTCCAACAGAAAAATTTAGAAACATCTATATTGATCCAGGCTTAAGAAGCCGTTTAAATATTAAAGCTTCAGGTCCCGACGGGGCAGCAATGCATGCTTCAAAAGCAGACTTTAAAACCAATTCATATGTGTGATGAATGCATGGTAAATATAAGAGATCTTTGTTCAGTTTCTGTTCTAACAATACGCAAGCACCCTTTATTCTCCCAGTATTTGACGCGGTGATGTCACAACATAAGGCTTCGACATTATCCAAAATTTGATTTTCAGTTAACATGTCCTAAACACCGGCTGCAATATCGGCTCCACTGCCAGAAGGCAATTTAGAAACTCTCAGGAGATATTTTTTCCATTTGCACATTTAATTACAGGAAGCCTGTAAATCTTCTCTTTTCCAGATATTTCCGGAAGGAGTTTTCCATCCAAATGAACGACAGCAAACTCTAACTGCAGCGCTTTATGCTCATTTTTTTATTACTAATGCTCTTTCTTCACGAAGCTTTTGACGGTTTCTCCGTATGGAAGTTCGATTTATGATTAGATCATCAGTGTTAAAATGTGGACAGAGTCTCTGTCACTTACTTTGCAATAATCTAGAACAGCAACCAACTTTGTGTTAATAAAACTAATAGTTACAAGTTTCCATGGTTCGGATGGGCTTACCTGTAATTTGGGAACAGACGGTATCTTCGGTTTCATCTTCAGATGACGTCTCATTTTCAAATGACTCTATTTCGATTTTTCCACTATTGTCGAATCTTTTTTATATTTTTTCCGGCGTTCTTCTTCTTCTTGTCTTATACATTTCTTTGCTCTTTCTTCCTTTTCAGCTGTTTTTTTTTTCAATTCCTCCTAAAACACCCTTTCTTCCTTACTGCCTCTGACAGAAGAAATTGTTTGTTTTCCTCTATTTTCATAGGTTGAAAGGCATTGGCATGAGCTATATCAAATAGGATTTCCAGTTTTACTTTTTTTTTTTTTATAATTGCGTTCTATCTGCTCCTGTGTTTGAGTCTTTCGTTTACAATGTTTCTGAAGACCTTTTCATTCATCATACAATGCTTCCAGTTTAGATATGCAATGCTGAGGTTCTCTATATGAAATTTTTTCCTTTTGCCCAAAAATTACCTCTTCAGAAATTACAAGTCGTGCACTTTTGCGTAAATTTGACTTCACACATCTCATATAATAAAATAATAGTTGAAGTACTTGTTTATTTGACGGTATTTTGCTACCTAATATTTGATAAGCTTCAGTTTCAATCAGGTAGATATTACTACGAAGATTACATTTTTAACGTACTGTATATCAAATGCTTTTTTTTATTTACAACCATAATACCAAATTTATTATACTGTTTACTTATTTTATCATTATAATATCAGTTATTTTAATAAAGGGCACGTGATAGCAGCACCCAAATGACCTGAATTTTTCCTTGGGTTACTTTTACATGGGTTAGAAAATATCTGAAGGGTGATAAATGAAAAAAGTCAAAGTTGAAAATAAGAACCCACCCCCTAATATATATATATATATATATATATATATATATATATTATAATATATATTATATATATATATATATATAATATATATATATATATATATATATATATATAGTATATATACTTATATATATAAGTATAATATTATATTTATATATAACTATATAATATATATTATATTCTAGAGTTCTTTTTGCAAGATTAGCAGCGTGAATGATGTGCCCCATTGCTTGTCTTGGTCCACAACAGGCATATAAAATTATTCTACGGGCCTCGTACATTAGGTGCATGATGTCTCATATAATTTTTACCGCGTACTATTATCTAATATATGTGTCTGCCCTGATATGAATACTTTCTTTATGCGATTCTTGCTGATTGACCTTATCTTAAATACATTCTTATTCCACTTGAATAGTTTACTATGATAGATCTGATGACTAAATCAACTTATATCTAATTGAACTTTAGCCTTTATACGTTTTTCTGTATTATTGCGTCATCAAAAGTTGCTAGAACGTTCAAGTATTAAATATATAATTCGTTATGTTAAAAAATATTTATCGGAATCAGTATCGAGAGTTTGAATAATCAGCGATTTTCTAGAATTGACATTTAATATGTTGTAAGGGAATAAAATTTATTCTTTCTTTTGTTTCTACGCTATGAAGTCAATATGGCAATATATATGCTTCCAAGAAGATGACATATTTTTTTCTTCTTTTCGTTTACATTAATGTATGGAATATGTAAATTATTTTTTTGGAATGATCTCTTACCTTTTTCTTTTTTATACTATTATTTAAAGGGAATTAATTATTTTTAATATTGGCAATATGATTCATTGATTTTGAAACATTGGCTATTAAATGATATGCTTGTCGCAGTGCGTTCGTTATTGATCTATCTAATTCAATATCCTCTTAATCTTAACCCTACGCAATAACGAAGATGTCAATATATCTAATTTCGCTCTCGCCGGCGGGCTGTTTGAGTCGACGTTGCCCTATAATCCTTACCTATACTTATATAATTATAAACCGTGTTTATAGTTATATATTATCTTATTTATTATTTTTTATTCAATCTGCTTACTACTTTCTTATTTCTAATTTTATAATATATTTCTATATTATATTATTTTCTATTATTATTTAATTATATAATATATACTATATATATATTATAATTATTTTATATATTATTATTAACATTTCTATATATTTCTATATATATATATATATATAATATATATATAATATATATATATTATTTATCTCACTATATTTACTATATAATATCCCCCACTACCTATATATATATTTCACTTATTATATATTATATCTACTTATTTTATTATTATATATATATAAGTATATATTATATATCTATATATTATATATATATATATTTATTATATATTATATCCAGTAAGTACTTATTAAAATCAATGATTGACGGTCTACTTATTAAAATTTTCTTTCACAAAAAATAACTGATTTTAAGTCATAGCACCATTTTAATTAAAAAATATAAAAATATAAAATCAGATCGGAAAATATTTTATACTGAAATTAGCAGCTCCGAAAATTACGCTGCAAAAAGCATAAACATTTGCCAACCTTTAACCAAGGTCGCTGTCTTTTTCGCACAATTGCTACCAAAAATTAAATCTTCTATTCTCTCTATAGACAAATCTTATAAATTCGAACTTTTGCAACTTCATAGTTTTTTCAGGTTAAATTCTCTGAATTTTAATTATGTCAAATCTCCATTACAGTTCAGTTCAAATATTTAATGTAAGTTTCATGAAAATCTGAACTAGTGAGCCATTTTTACAAGTTGTTTCAAAGTTATTAAAAAGTATATACTGTAGAATCAATGGGCCTTCTTAATTATGTGTGAAAGAATGTAACTGAAGTCAAGTATTTTTACAATTCACGTTTACGAAGAAAATTGTGCAACAGCGCGCGTAGCGACAAAAGTTTGAAATTTTTGTTATATATATATATATATATATATATATATATATATATATATATTATATATATATATATATATATCTTATATATATTTATATATATATTATATATAATATATATAGATATAGTCCTATTAAATTATATATATATATATATATATATATATATTATATTATATATATTATATCATATATATATATATATATATATATATATATGATATTATAGTATATATATAGTATATTATATATATATATATATATATATATATAATTGTGGTGAAGTTCATAATAGACAGACAAAAAATCTTATTAACTTTTCGAAGAACTTTTATTTAGAATAAAGTTTTCATAAATTATATGTGAACCTAAAAATCGAAATTTTTTTTTTGCATTTATTTCATAGAATTTTTGTTATATATATATATATATATATATTATATTATATATATATATACATATATATATATATTTATATATAACTATATATACATAATAATATATAATATATATATGTAGAACCTAATAATCACTATTTATTATTATACTAGTTATATATTATGTAACTATATATATAGTATATATATTATATATATATATATATATATATATTAAATATATATATATATATTTATATATTATATATATGTATATATTTAGAATCAGAAAGACTAGACGCATCTATCATCGGAATATATTTATTTCCCATTTTGGGGGTTCGAGCTGACGAAGGACAGAGGGGGGGACGAAGTCCCCCCGTCCTCGCACGGAGGCCGAGAGACCCCAACTCCATGCCATCTTTGCGGTATTCCCCAACGGTATTTCCTTTAGTTAAAGCAATATCCATAGTCACTATGATATACAATAATAATACACTATAATAGTGTAAAGAGAATTAAAATTATTATATATATATATTTAACTAAGGAATACCAATAGGGAAAACCGAAAAGATGGCAGGAGTGGGGGTCTCTCGGCCTCCCGGACGACGGGGGGGAATTCGTCCCTCCTCTGTCCCCCGTCGCTCGAGCCCCCCTAAATGGGGAAAATAAAATAAAAAATTCTAAATATTTCCGATGAAAAAAAAATGATTTTTAGGTTCTACATATATTTATGAAACTTTTATTCTAAATAAAGTTCTTCGAAAAATCTAATAGATTTTTGTCTGTTATTTATGCAACTTCAACCTATATCATATTATAATATATCAATATAACGTATATATATATATATATATATATATATCGTAATTATATATATATATTATATATATATATATATAATATATAATATATATATATATATATATAATATAGGTTTTTTAGGTTAAGACCGTTAAGTTAAGTAACGTTATGTTACATGTATTTAAATAAATATTTAGGACTTTTTTTTTAAATATTTTTATAGATATGAAGCTCTATTATTAAAATAAAGTTTTTTTTTTACTTTTATCAAATAAAAATGTGTTCGGATCCATTCAATCGATATGGATAAAACTCATTCACACATAATTGAGAAGATCCGAATCAATTTTAATATTCTTCTTCACCTTCTCTTAAATGACAATTAATTGATTCTTTCTTGAAAAGCCAAAGAAAATGCTCATTTCACTAAAATCAGCATTCTTATTTAGACATTTTAAGGTATGTTCAGAACTTCTTCGCATGAACGAGTTCCCTGCGTCCCTTGAATTAGTATGAAGTATGCGTCAGATACCAGGGTTGTACTACTCGTATAACTCATAATTTCTCATAATCTCTCTCATCTTCACTGACTCTTTCCAATATCAATCTTTAATTGCTGGACTGCTCTGTTGTATCACTCTCCTAATACTTTTGCTCTTACAATGGAAACTCTTTTTTTTTTTTTTTTTAGATTCTTGTCTCCTCCTTTGAATAGATCTTGTTTAACTCTCCTCTACCTCCACATAGTCACATTTTGATCCCTGTGTAAACCATTGTGTTAATTTTTTCGTTATTTTACTGATAAAGTCTGGAACACTTATAATTTCACAATGTTTCGTAGCATGTCGGCATTTGATTGGAATTCAATTTGATTTTCATGTAAATTTTCTTCTTTCATCATAAAATTAAACATTCATTTTCTTTTGGTTACTCCAAAACCCTCGCATTGTATAGTTTTATGAAAGATTTAATCCATCACTATATACCTAGTTACTATCATCATATACCTATCTTATTTCTCCTATTGTTTAGATTTATATATTATATATACTATCTATATTATCATTTACTATCTATTATCATCATCACTTGTATATCATTTCATTATTTAACTTCCTTACTATACTTTCAGTATTAGATTATTTATTACTATTAACTAGTCATATTGTGGATTATTCTCATATCTTCATCACTCTAGTTTTATATATTATTATAATATATCGCGCGCATGCCGAGACGCTCGAATAATTATATCTAAATAGACTCCCCGACTCCGGACTCTTCCAGATTTCGTATTTCAAAAACACCGACTCCACAACTCCCGACTCTTCTGTACTTCTCCGATTCCGACTCCGACCTCCGCGGACTTTGCTTCCGCACTCCAACTGCGATTTATTTCATACCACCATTCATCTCATATTATATTTTCAGTTTTTCGTGTGTGTTTATTACCAAACTGTTCGCTCGATTTTATTATATTATACGTTTCTGTGCTTGTTTCCCAAAATATTCTTACGATAAGAAAAACATGAAGTCTACAACTTAATCTATTTGTGTATTGATCTATTCTTCCCACAGTTCGAACTCGTGTCCATTATTTATGAGAATTTTTAAGACAAATGAAAAATACCGATAACTTTTTTATTAACACATCTGCATGAAGATTTTCAAAGTATATATGGCGATCAATAAATTATTTAAGCCTTCTTGAGATCTACTATCTTATATATTTTAACTCCATTTACACTTTTTAACAAAATAGGCACTTTGTATTACGAAGTAGTCGTATGTCAGGTTCTACACGTGTTATCCCTTGTTTGACAAAAAAAAAATTGCAATTTGATTATACACTTGAATTCGGCCCAATTTTGGAATCAACTAATATAGATAATAATTAACTACTATTCTTCAATAATACTAATAATGATATAATATATATAGATAATCCATATTAATGTGATATTCTTAAATATAATAATAATTACGTATTATATACAATACAGTGAATGAGATCAATATTATAATAATTAATTGAATAATAATCATTAATATCATTATTATATATATATATACAATCAATATATATATTTTATATAATATATTAATAATAATAATGGCGAAATACTTTATTTCTTATTATTGCTTTTTTTGAAAGCTTTTCTTAAAATCATCAAATATTACCTATTGGTAATCCTTTTTTTTCATTATTAATTATTATGGATTATTGATTATTATTTATTATTATACCACTCATAATATATTATTATTATACTATCTTCCTAATGATTATATTTATTATTATTACTTAATACATAATGCATAATTAGCTCACACTATGAATAATGCAATTAATTCGGTAATTTCGGTGATAATAATTCATCTTCATCTCAATTATATTAATTTATTTCTAACTCCATTTATTTCTTTATTATTACCTTTATAAAACTCATTATTTTTATCAATAATAATAGTATAATAATACATAATTATTTAATTATATATTCACATTTATTTATAATTAATAATAAATAATTATATAATTATATACTTTTAGAATACATATATAAGTAATAATATAATATTATAATTTTATATTATCTATTAATTATGTATGTAGTCGTATTATTATCTATTACTTATTTTATTAGATCTTATTTCCATTTGTCTTTATTCGCGATCTATTATATTTATTTCTTATTATTATTTTATTTTACTTATTATTATATCTTTTTTATATTATCATTATCTATATTATTGTTATTCATCTATTATAATTAGTTATTATATTCATTATATCTATTATTACTTGAGAAATTATTCTTATCTAATTTATATATTTTATTAATTTAATAATTGATTTATTTAAATTTTAATTATTAACCATTATTAATATTATTTAGCATTTTTTTTATTATTAATTATTATCTATTATTATTACTATATGATTATTATTACTTATTATTATTAATTAATTATATTATTATTATTTTTATTTTATTATAATAATAATAATAATAATAATAATCATAATAATAATTAATAATAATAATAATTATAAGTTTTAATAAATAATACATAATAATAATATAATAATAATAATAATAATAATAATAATAATAATAATAATAATATAATAATAATAATTAATAATAATAATAATAATAATAATAATAATAATACAAATTAGTTAAAAATTGCATGAAAATATGGTAAAATTTTAAAATAAAGAAGAAATAAAAAAAATACTAATAAATTATATTATATTATTATTATTATCTATTATTATTATTATTATTATTATTATTATTATTATTATTATTGTCATTATTATATCTTATTATTTATTATTATTAATTTTTATTATTATTATTATTATTATTATGTAACTAATAATAATAATAATAATAATA
>JABUQX010032430.1:12500-25000 GCA_015478945.1 Trachelipus rathkii
CAGATAAATCTTTTGCTGTAGCTTTGGACATAAGGAACGTTTTTGATAGAGCCTGGCACAATGCTTCGATTTCTAAACTTTTTTCTTTCGGTGTCTATCCTTTTCTCTTTATTTCTCTCAGATTTATATTTCGGTAGTTCGATAGCAACTGTTGTGAACGGCTACCGTTAGTCCTTTAATTCTAGTATAGATAGTGGCATTCCTCATATTTATATTCTATCACAACTTTTTCTACTTTTCTACTTGGGATCCACTCTTATGATCACAATTGTACCCTTGATTACTTCTTTCACTATGAAAAGCGTTTCACTCAACTTCAATTAGCCGTTTTTACTTGGACTGCCTCAGAGCAGCTGAATTCTCATCTTTCTCAAATTTCTAACTCATTCAAAGAAACCATAGTTGTCTTCAATACCTCAAATACTAAGTCCTTCGTCCATCTACTCTAAAAATTCTCCCACACAACTGTAAAAAATTTCCTTTGAAAACACATGACCCCAGCCTTCCCTCTTTTTAATACTCTTGGTATTTCTTTTCCCAATGATCTTTCTTGAAAGGTTCACATTATTATTTTCACTAAAGTAGCTGCTAAGAGTTTGAGTGTTCTGAGGCATCTTTAGAATTTCTTCACATGATCCCAGTTTTTTTGCTCTCTATATGGACGTTGTTCGCCTTTAAGTGGAGTATTTAACGCATTTCTGGGATAGCTCCACTCACACCACTCTTCTTGAAAGTGTAGAATCGAAGATTTTTCCCCTTATTAACACTTTAGCTCTCACTAACTCTCCAATCTCTTTCCTGCTGTCGAACTCTTCACTCTTTCACTCTTCTTATACTATCGCTATACAACGGACATTGTATTTCTAAGCCTCTACTCGCACACCTCCTCCCTTGAGGAGAGCCCATGCGACTCGTCTATTAACGCAGTCTTATTCTTTCTCTGTCCAGTTCTCTGACCCCAGACTTGTCAGCAATGATCATTCTTAAATGTACACTACTGACAAAATCTAGAGATCACTACCTGTTTCTATTTTTCCCCATCTTCTGTGTCTTAAATAATTTCAAATACCATGTATCGATTCATATCGGCTCTTGATTGATGGTATCTCGTCTACTTTTAAACTCTGGTGGACTCCATGATAAATATATATATATATATATATATATATATATATATGTATAGAAATAAAATTATCTATTTATATTCATATAATATATATATATTTATATATATCCTATATCCTATATTTATATATATATAATATATATGATACTTATATATAGATATATATACTATATAGATAATATATATATATATAGTATAATATATATAGTATATATATAAGTGTTTTATATATATATATATATATATATAGCTATATATCTATATATATTAGATTATATAATATATATATAATATACTATATAGTATATATAGTATATATATAATATATATATCTATATATATATATTATTATATATATTAATATACTATATATTATACTACTACTATATATATATATATTATATACTATAATAGTTATATATATAATATATATATATTATAAATATATATCTATATATCTATATATATATATATATATTATATATATATATATAATTATAAATTTATTGTTTTTTAATTAAAATAAAAAAATATTATAATATATAATATATATATATAATATATATATATATATATATATATAATAATATATTATATGTATATATATATATATTATATAATATATATATATTAATATATATAAGCTACATATATATATATATTTATATATAATATAGTATCTATTATATTATATACTATATAATATATATATAATATACTATTTTTAGCGCTACATTATATATATATATAGTATATATCTATATAGTATATATATTATATATATACTATATATATATATATTATATATATATATATATATAGTATATATATATATATTATAATATATATATATATATATATATATATATATATATATATATATATATATATATATATTGTGCTTGTGTGTGTGTGTTTTGTTTGATAATCTGCCCCAATTAGTGTACATATAATCTGTAATGTAACTCTGAGTTCAGAGACGTAAATTAGCAGACCAAAACTGGAGAACGAAAGGAGGAATTTCTACACAAACACAATTTGTTGAAGCATGTAACCATGTAGATTAATTCGAGAAAGTAATTTAATTCAGTGTTTATCTCTCTCTCTTGTTCTTATCTTTCTTATCTATCATTGTATCTCTTAACTCTCTTCTCTATCTTTATTCATTTCTTTATTCCTTTCTTCGTTTTATTTTATCTCTTTCTATATTTCATCTGTTCATCATTGTTAAGTTTTCGATTTGTTGCAGAATTTTTGTCTCTGCTTTCAACCTACTCTTTCATGCTCTTTCTTGGAGTGTTTCAAAGCAATTTGGATTAAAAGAAACATTTAATCAAAGACTAATTTGCCTTGCATCGATAAACAGATAACTGACAGGAGATCAAACGGTTTGTAGTGTTATCGCTCGTTCCTAATTACCTCTTTCATTAGAGGATTCGCTGCAGGAGTGGTTACGTCTGTGTTCGAGATAGAGATAGAGAGAGAGAGAGAGAGAGAGAGAGAGAGAGAGAGAGAGAGAGAGAGAGAGAGAGAGAGAGAGAGAGAGAGAGAGAGAGAGAGAGAGAGAGAGAGATTGTTTGCAGAGTGAGAAAATTGTAGTTCATTATTAACGCTAGTGTTTTCGAACTATAAATGGAAACATAGTTTTCTATTAACTACCTGTTTATCTGTCAATCATTCTCATTATACACACTTGTTATATATATATATGTTTCCATGTTGGGAGGTGGCGTCATATATATATATTATATATATATACTATATATAATATATATATATATATATACTATATAATGATATATATATATATATATATATATATGTTTCCCCCAGTGTTGGGAGGTGGCGTCAGCTGTGGATAATCTAATACACAATCGTACGCAAGAAAAGACAAATGACTGTTGGGGGAGTTTCCCCAACATCATTTTGAAAAGTCTATTTTCAAGACCAATATGATTCTCAATCTCAAAAGAATGCAAGTTTTGGTAGCATTCAATATTCTAGCAATAAAGGCCATTTTTCCTTTTATGAGAATATATTTTGAAAGTAGTACATCTCTTTTTTTACTTCTATTCATGGACTCTATTTTTTTTATTGAGAATTTAACATGAGTATTTTATTTTAAATGTTGAAAAGTAATATAGCTAAAGTGTTAATTTAATGTATTTTTCGTAAGGCTTTTCTGCCCTGAAAATCGATAATTTTCATATCAGGCAATTCATTTTGATTAAATCCAGGTTTCTTCAGAGCATTTGTTAGAAGGTACTCTTTCAGAAATTCTTCTCTTTAATCATATTTTTCTAACAACTTGCTCCTTTTACTTTTTTTTTATCATTTCTTATTCCAATCACACACACACAGCACACACACACACCACACACACACACACCACACAACACACGGAGCCTGTATCACCGGCACACACACGCACAACACACACAACTCACGCATACACACACACACACCTACACACACCTACACACCAACACACACCACACAACACACACACACACAAAACACCCAACACCCATATATATTATATATATTATATAATAATATATAATATATAATATATATTATATATATCATATATATATTATAATATATATATAATTATATGTGAAAAGTCTACCTATTGACCTTTTGAACTCTTAAAGTAAAATTTTTAATTTTAACTATTAATTATATAACTACAATATAAAAATATAATATAGAAATCAAAGGTTATTAATTTTGAAGTTATAATTAAAAAAAAAAAATTACAATATTCATGTTTTTACTTTATGATGCGGAGCAATTTTTAGACATTTTACCCAAGTTCAGGGAATTCCATCCTTGAGTTTCTCAATTCTTGAGTTTTTGGGCATTTCATTCTTGAGTATTTGAGTGTTTGTTCCCAAAATTGCTAAAATCTTGAGTTTTTTCAACTTTCTAACAAAATAGTAAATGAAAACGCAAATAGGGGGAGACTCGATGCCGACGGGGAGCAGAGGGGGGAACGATTTTCCATACCCCATAGGGGAGGGCGGAGGAACCCCCGCGATCACCCAAAATACCAAAGAGCGGGGTTCCCGGAGACCCTCCCGGAGGGGGGGGAAATATGTCCTAAATGGTCGTTACCAGGAAGGCCGACGGACTCAGAGACCTGCCATCTTCACTGTTTTCCAGATTTTTTTTTTCAGTTAAAAAAAAATAAATAAAAAAAATAAGACTGGAGTATCATTCTTTCTTAACCAGGTCCTATCAATATATTTGAATCATCAAATCCAATAATAGAAAGTCTATTTTGGTCCATAAAGATACCGCTGAACTCATTTTTTTTGGCCTAACGAATACCGTCAAAGGTCCATAACTAGACTTTCCTCCTATGATATATATATATATATATATATATATATATAGATATAATATGCTATATATCTTTATATATAATATATATATATACTATATATATATATAAATTATATATATATATATATATATATATTATATATATATACTTACTTACTTACTTACTTGCTTTACTTTGTAACCCCCTGCTCCCTTCCTATGAGAAATGGGCTAGAGATGTTCTGTGTCATCGTTAGTCTGGGAAAGGCATATTTTACAAAGGGGGGTGAGGGTGTTTTATTAATTTTGAATTTATATTCTTGAAGGGAGGGATGGTGGCCAGAGCGGAGGTGGGATAGCATTACGCGGGTTTGACCGTCCAAAGTTTGTTCTGTGGGGGATATTTCAGGAAAACGTGCTTGATTATGGAGTTATTTGGCTATAAGGAGATCATTTTGAAAGTTAACTGTTTGTGAATGTGTTTAATAGTGGGGGTAGCTAGAGGTGTGTGATAGAAAAGAATAAAGCTGGTGTGAGTGTGATTTATTTTTCCTTTCTTTGTTGTAATGTTTGATTCAGGGGATGATCATTTGAGGATGATTTACTGTAAAATTGTCAGCCTTTCATGTCACGATGGGCTTTTAAAGGTAGAATTTTTGTTTCAGTTAATAGATGATTAATGGGTGTGGAGGAAAGGCAGTCTGCTATGTTTATTTCTGGTGAGTAGTTGGGGTTGAAATGTTTGCGGTGGCCATGTGTCATGTATTTTTAGATGCCTCCAAAATTACACCATTGAAATTTTGAATTGCTTTGTTGTGAGAGTTAAAATTAACTGCTTGAAAAGAGTGTAAATTTAGTTATATTTTGTCATAAAGATTAGCTGCCAGTTTGCTTTCCTGTTTAATTGATGTGTTTTTTAAAGGATGTGTATGTAGGGTGTTTACGTTGATTTGCGCTGAGTATTGGAATGCGATCTGTGGAGAGAGCATTAAAAGTATTCCAGGTCGTGGTGACTTGAATCTTGGAGTTGCAAAAAGAAATGCCAAGGGAAGTGAGTTTCTGGCTATGTTGTAAAGATCGGCAAGTAGATTGATTTTGGTTGTTGAGAATACTGAATGAATGAAAGCTATCTATAAATGCATCACCTCTTGGTGTGTATATGTGTGTGTGTGTTAAGCCCTGAGGGTGACGACAAACGTTGGAGTCTCCGTCTAATATAAGTTATGTTGTGTTAAGGGAATAGGTTAGGAATATAACCTTGCGGGCAATGTTAAGTTGTAACTGAAGGTATTAACTAAAAGATACTAACTAAATTATGTTTTGTTATTGATTTGTATTTCACTAATAGGTAAGTGGATATTTAGTCATTGTTCATGAGTAGTTGTATCAGTGTTTCGGGAAGTGAATATTTTCATGCATGCGTGACAAGGCCATGATTGCGGATTAGTGTCTTTCAAGAGGGTTAGAGGAAGAGTAACAGAGGATAAGTGTTTTAGGTGAGATGGATCTCTGAATTAAAGCGAACTAAGTGTATGTTGTATTTAGTTAGATGAGGTGCAGCTCTTTTCTTTTTTTTTTGCCGTTGATATTTAATAGAATTCGCTGATCTAGGGATGGGTGATATGATATGATATGTGCAAGTCTCCGCATATGGCGTGATCATGTTATGTGATTATAGGGGCCCTTATTAGATTGTTGTTCTTTGATGTTATTTTTTTTTGTTTCTTCGTGTAGGCCTCTATATAAATAGATAAATGATTTAAAAGTTATAAACAAATGATTGATCTCAATGAATAACGGTAATAAAGTTGCCAGTCTGTTGGAGATACTTTTTCTTTAGGCAAAGAATGTGGATGTCACTGACTTTTCCTGAATTGGACTCCCTTTTCGAATTCTGCGTTTTCTTGTAACTGATTTAGAGGAGCACGGGAGAGAGTATCTTTAAAGAAATTCTATTTCTTCTGAGTGACTTCCGACTTTTGTATCTGACTGACTATTTCAATGAAACGTGGCTTTATATACAATATTTGATGTACTTATGCAAAGCTCTTTGCTTGATGTAAATTTTAGCATAAGTTTAAACATAAAAACAAATTTAAAATATTTGGAAATAGTCACACTTTTGTCTCTGCATTGTTTCTGGCGCTAACCGAAAAGAGGTAAAGTATATAAAGCTACAATCTAAAAACGAATAATAAATAATCATTCAAATGCATACATATTTGGGGGGGTATCTGAAATGCGATAAATACATTTTAAAACATTTCTAAGTGACTAAAGATAATAAAAAGAAATATAATGACAATGACATTCAAATATAAGTATATCTGATTACGTCCGTTAGATATAAGCAAATATACAAACATTTGAATGCAAGATAAAAAATACAAATGTATATATACAAAATGTTATACATTATATGCAAGATTGAATAATAGCATTTCTGATTATTTCGGTAGAGAAAAGCATGCATTAAAACAAGTGTATAAAAATACAAAATGTTTATACATAATTATTGATATAGAATAATTGAGCTATTTACAAGAGTTAAATAGGCCACATCGATCGAACCGCTGAATCCAAGGAAAGGTCCAGTATAAGGCGCGCTAATGTATCCATGATTTGATCAATGCGCACGGAAATAGTTTTCAAAGCTTGTAGCTATGAAAGAAATATTGCAAACATATGTAGAGGCGGAGTTGCCTGAAATTTAGGTCCTTTATTTGAAAAATTTCTTCACAAATAAAAGGAAGCTGGCACAGAACCATTTAGAATTCGAAAAGGAATCTGAGTTCGTTGTGAAATCAAAAAATGAGTTCCTGCCCATAATCCAAACTTAAAATAATGAAAGAAATCCATACCGAAAAGGAAGTTACATATGTAGAGGCGAAGATGAAACTGTGATATTTGTGAAAAGATGAAGACCGTAATCCAAAATTAATTGAAATGGTGAAGTCTGTATCGAAAATGGCTCAGTTGCTTGAAAGTCAGCTTCGAGTAATTTGATTGGGATTTTAGCACATTGTAGTTTTTTTCATTTTCTTCATATTTTGGTTTTCTTTTGGTGACAAACTTTAATTGGTGAGGATGAAGGAGTAGTAAGCTCGATCGTAAAAAGAAGTTACAGGTGAAATGCTGATGGGTTATCAGAAGTTTGGGTGTTCGTGTCACTCCAGGGTCACCAATATATAGAAATCTTTTGAATCTTATGAACAGCTAATCTTATGAATCTTAAAATGTGCTAAAACGAAGAAATTTGATTCGAAGATAAGTCATGATGAAGGATGTGGACATGCACTTAGTGCGCACTGATTCAGACTCAATTTTCTGAACAGTTAGAAAGAGAACGAGAAACTTCAAACTTCAAATGTCCCGCATATGAGGAGATAAATTTTGATAAAAAAAAATTTATAATAAAAAATAACAATGATAGAAAATTAAATAACGTAAATTATGAATTAAATGAATTATCAAATTACAGTGTTACCAAATTAAACAACAAAAACGTTTATATTATCATCTGTACAAAATGGATTATTCTTAAGTGGAATTTGAAAAATGCAGATGGCCATTACTGTACTTATGAATAATTTCTCTTATTACCCAAACTTTGATCTTTATATCTACCTGCCTCATATATAAAGGAGCTGTAATGAATTTTATATAAATAGAGCTGAATACTTCAAATAAAGTTTGAGCACAATTTATAAACAAAAATATACAGTCAAATGTATTATTGTCAAAATTGTTTATGAGAAATGACAAATAAATGAATAATGAGATGTAGAGTTGAAAAAAATAAATAAAAAGGTTTTAATCGAGCTAGAAAATAAAAACTGTTTTTTTTCGGCAGTTTTGTTTTATAATTTTTCATTATTTTTATTATTTTCGACTCAATATCTTTTTACTTTTTTTTTTAGTTTTAGATTTGAGAATTGGTTGTAGACTTTGTAATTTCTTTTGTAACGATCTCACTCATGATTCATAAGTAAAATTCTTTATTCTATAATGATTTTTTATTAGAAGTCCGAAATGAGGATAGCTTTTTTTTTTATCTATTGAACCGATTTTAAATTTTATTTCAGATTTAGAAATGAATGAGCAAGTTCTTTCTTTTGATCTTTATCCCATCAATTTTCGACCAAAAAAATAGTTAAAAAAATATTGCTTTTAATTTTTGGGGTACTTTTTTATTCTTTTTTTTAATAATAAATAAAAAAAAACATTTAAAAAAACCCAGCCATACTTTGTGAGATGCTTTCTTTCTGTGAACAGTCTACCGCCACCGTTGATATTATAGATGATAGAGAGAGAGAGGGTAGAGACAGAGGAGGAGAGAGAGTGAGATATATATAGATATATATGATATAGAGAGAGAGAGAGAGAAAATATGCAAGGCAGCAGGCAGGCAGTGGCAACATGCTTAGTACTTCAGCTGGCAGATATAAGCATAGAACTTAAAGAGGACAAAAGTTTTTTAATAACAATGAATGATCAAAAGAATAATACGAGTATCCTTCGCTTCTTGAGCGTTGCTAGAAACCATTTTATCGTTTTCTGTAGTCAGCGATCTCCAGCAACGAGTATATATAGATATATATATATATAGAATATATATATATATATATATATATATATATATATATATATATATATATGTTTATTTGCAGCTATATATATATATATATATATATATATATATATATATATATATATATATATATATATATATATATATATATATATATTATATATATATATATATATAATATATATATATAAGGCGTATATATACTCTGCTCATCCCAAGTAGCCTTAATATATATATATATATTAGAGCAAAGAGTTATGGAGTATATATGAGTATGAGGTATATGACATATATATATATATATATGGAGTATGGCTATATATATATATATATATAGTATATATATATATATATATATATATATATATATATATATATATATATTGCCGCTACCGTGGCCAAACGGGTAGAGCGACGGAGTCGCATGGTAAACGCGCGCGGTTCAAACCCAGTTCCGAACTCTGCGCAGAAATTACCTAGAAGTTCTCCGAATAGCCGCGCCCTATGAACCATAAAATATATAGAGAGATATATATGATATATAGTATATATATATATATATATTATATATATATATGTATATATATTTATTATATATTATATATGATATTTATTATTGTTATATATATATATATATATGGTTATATATATATTCAATAAGGCTATGTGTGGTGAAATAGTATGACATATATATATATATATATATATATTATTATATATATATATATATATATATATATATATATATTATATATATATATATATGCTATATATATAGTATAATATATATAATGGACATGACATCCGCATCCGCACCTAAATTGACATCCAGTAATTCATCTCTTTTGAAAATGAGGACATTGATGATGTTTTCTACATTTGATTAAATGTATATAAAATAAATATTATTTTTCATCTTTATCATGGGAGTTTATGGAAATAATTGTAATTTTGAATTTCGATTTTTATTATATATTATTATATATATATATATAAAGTATATATATATATATATATATATATATATATATATATATATATATATATATATATATATATATATATATATATATATATATATATATATTAATTATATAATATATATATAGATATATATATATATATATATATATATATATATATATATATATATATATATATATATATTATATATATATATATATATATATATACATATATATATATTATAGTATATATATATATAAATATATATATATATATATATATATATATATATATATATATATATATATATATATATATATATATATATATATATATACATGTATATATATATATATATATATATATATATATATATATATATAAAACAGGAGAGAGAGATAGTGGAGGATATATATATTATGATATATATATACATATATATATATATATATATATATATATATATATATATATATATATATATAAACTAAACTTTTTCCTCCACAAAACTATAATTGATGGAGAATGTTCTTTGCCTCATTTTAGAGAGTAGATATTAATGTCACTAAAGTACAAAACCCTGCCTCCTTACCACCTTTACTACTATCTCTGCTCAACTGTTATATAATATGATTTTGATATATTAATCTGCGCCACCTAAAGAAAGACAACCCACTACTCTCCTACTGATAAACATTTCTGGTCTCTGCCAAAACATCTCTAATAACTTTGTAAATCTGCCTTTCCTCCATTTATTCGCTCTGACGGTTCTTGTAGCTGCACTCCTTACCAGAAAAGGCTAATTTCCTTCGACTCCTCCTTTTTCATCTAAATCTACCTGACGATTCCTTGCATCCCCTTCTCCTTGCTTCTTTTCCTTCAGGCTTCCTAAGGGCACCTCCGCATTACGCACGACCAAAGTGCATAGGATTCTGAGACCAGTGAACGTCAGGGAAGGTTATTAACTGAATGCATTCCTCCCGTGCTTTGAGGAGTGTGCTTTGAGCTGGCCCTGTCCTCGTTCAACTCTACTCTCTATGCCTTAATACTAGTACATTTTTCCTCAGTGCTGGAAGTGTGCATATGTCCATTCAATCCTGAAAAAGTGCAGCTGCTCTGATCCTTCTTAACTACCAAACCTGATAGCCTCACTGTATCTTACTAAATTTCTGGAAACTCTTTCTAACTCTCATTTCTTGGATCATCTGAGTCTCATTCCCTTCTTTTCTTTCAGATCATCAGTTTGGCTTTCTGACGCTCGAGGGTCAACTGGCACATAACATCCTACTTAACTGATTTACATCCTCCGCCCATGAATTTGCGGGAGAGTCTTGCAGGCGCCTGATACAACAAAAAGGCATTTGATCGAGTATGGTATGCGTCACTACTATCTAAGCTCCCTTCGCCTCCTCCTTCTTTGGCCATTTTGTCTAGTTTTCTCTCCGATCGCTTTATATCAGCACTCGTTGATGGTGACTTCTTCATCCTTTCCTGTTAATTGCGGGGCACCTTCAAGGTTCTGCCTTTAAGATCCAACTTGCCCTACTTTTATCAACGACTCTCAGCTGGTAATTTCAACCTGTCTTCAAATTTTTTACGCCGTGACGACTCAATCTCTCCATTCTTCACCTATTTCCTCACCAAGCCCTCTTTACCCAGAGTTGCGCCTGCCCTCAGCCTTTGATCGGCCTCTTTGCGATCTGATGGATTTGGTAATGCCAACCCGTGAATTTAACCCTGAAAAGTCGTCAACTCTTTACATCTCCCTCTCAAAACAACCTCCGAACTTCATTTTCTGCCTGGTCTGAACGTCCCTCACCTGCTGACAACATGCCCATTTTGCCTGAACATAAACAAAAATTGTCTTGGAAACCCTCATATCACAACGGTTGCCAAGGTGGCCTCAAAAGGAAGCTGGAGTCCCTGGTCTGAGGCTATGGAATTTTTTCTCGGCACAGCTACTTCCAGGCTGCGATAAGTGGCCTCATTCACCCTGCCTGGAGTACTGTTCTGCATCTGGGGCCGGTCTGCCCTGGCCTCTATTCAATAGAGCTGATGCTGGAGTCTCAAACCAAGAGACTCCAATTTATCTTGGTATGTGAAAATGCCTCTCAAAGAATCTTGGTGCGGCACAAAAACTTGCGCCTGTCTTTGCTGTTGGTGCTTCCTTTTTCAGCCATTTCGCCCCGGGAACCCCGCCAGCCTTCAAGTTTTTTCCAACTGTATTAATCTTCATTTAAACCCATGTCTGTGCTCACCTTGGTGATTTATGTTAGGCTTGGGTGGGTTTTCATTTATTTGCCCCCTCCTTGAAAAGGGCCCAGTCCGTGAGTGGTGGTAATTTGTAAAAAAAAAAAAATATAAACATAAGACATATATTGCTATAGATAGATATATATATATGGCGATATATATATATATATAGTATATATACATGGTATATATATATATATATGTAACATTTTTAAATTTACGATATTACATTCC
>JABUQX010032430.1:32500-40000 GCA_015478945.1 Trachelipus rathkii
TGTGTGCAGACTTATGCAACTGATTTTACCTTCGCGTAGGTTAGGTTTTTACACTACTGCCGCAAACCTTAATGATTTTCCACTTACTTTTGTAATTTGATTTGTGTACTTACTTACTGCTGTGCTCCTTCGTGTGTGTTGCAAGTTTTTACCATTGCTTTTACCTCATACAAGAAAGTTATTAACATGCTTTGTACCTTCGTTGGGTACTTACTACCACTGCTTGCGCCTACGTGTGTGTCACATGCTTTTACCACTGCTGTGCATCCTTTGTGTGCGCACATGTTTCTACCACCAGTGTGGCACCTTCATGTGTGCAACAGGCTTTAACCATTGCTTTTAAATCATGCAGGTTATATTTGCTTGAATTCTCAGATTTTAATGACGTTTTCATATCATTTACTTGATTGTAAATCTACTTATAACCTGTATGCCTAGTCATCTACAAGTCATTTGTATTGTGACTTCATTTATTTTAGCGTTCGTTTTATTTTGCGAACGTAATTTTTTACCTTGTCTATCTAATTAGTATCTTACTTTTTTATCTACAATTTAATAATATTATTTGTCATTGATCTTTGTCTAGTAATTTCACTCCTCTGAATTTATTTTCAATCTGACTTCATAACCAGTCAGTTCTCTTTTGATTTTTAATAATTTTTAAAAGGCGTCTTCATTTAATTTGGCTAATCAATTATGCGTACCTTAGGGTACAAACGAAATTGGACATCGCCTTTGGTTTATACACACTTAAATTGTATTCAATACCACCATTTACTTTTCTATATGTAACTCCCATTGTTTGAAGTCCGTTTCAAGCAACGTTGACAACATCTAACTTACTATAATCTGTTTCTAAATATTGTCTCTTACTTCTTTTCTGCCTAATTGAAGTTCCATCATATTCATGCGAGGCGCAATGTGTTTCCTCAATGTGCTGATGACGTTCTAGGTTTGGAGTACGTTTAATATATAATTTAATATTTTTTTTCTTTTAGATATAATCGCGTTGAATGTGTATGCTCGTATTCCTCGCATGAAGATGTCAGCTACAACGGGTATCGCGGCATCCGGCGCAAACGTGATTTTATTTACTACAGGATTAGAATCACCGACCGGAAATCCGAGGGTTACAGGTTTATACACAAAAAACAAACACAAACATGGTGTTGGAATATATAATATGACATACACTAAAAGCGGACGCAAGTGAATATATATATATACTTACTCTTATATATTATACTACATTAACTACTATACCATATATATACCTTATAATATCATATATATACCTTATACCAACCCTAATACTACTTTCATTAATATTAATCTATTACTACCCTATATACCTATCACTATGTATATAATATTATACATATATATTGACAAATAATTTGAACTTATTGCCTTTTGTTTCTAATATTTTTCATTCAAAAATCGATCCTTTAACTAAAGCGAAATAATCAAATCGTTGTCTTTTATTTTGTAATAATTTTCATTCATTCATTTGAAGAGATCTATCTTTTAAATAATTTACCGTCCGCTTAAGTGAGGATTGGTACAGCACCTTTCCTCACAATTAACATAAACCTCTCTTTACCGTTGACGTGGCTGAAAGGTCGGATCTACCCATTCTTGTTATGACTTATGATATTTATGACCACTCAACCTTTTGGCTAACTACGATTGTATCCGAGTATACTCGGTTGTGTACGAGGTATTAAGTGCATTCTTTGTTATGAAAAATTGTCGAGATTAAATGTTCTGTAACAGTTCTCGTTCTCGTTCACCCTCGCCCTCGCATTTGCTTTAGTTTGTGTCTACCTTAAACACAAGGATACATTAAGCAGAATGAGATCAATCCATCACATAGTTAAGAGGGAAAATAACACACAGTAGAGGGTAAATAGATAATGCTATGCGAGGTAGGGATATGTAGATCAGCGAGGAATCATGCAAGTAGAGCATATCCTCTTAGATTTTATCAAGACCAAAGAGCAATAATTAATCATAAAACTATTCGGGAGGGCAAATCTGATTGGCATGTGCCAACTAGTTCTACAACAGTTCGTGTTCTCTGGTCCGTGCTTGCTTTTGCTTTCGTTTGGCCTTACCTTAATTCTTGTTTGCTAAAATGGTCGTGAAAATTGTTAAAACTATTTCTTTTAACATCTAACCATAATTATTTTGCTTTCCTTTTAAAGACTTTTAAGTCAATAGATAGTTTTTTATGCTGCGCAAGATTTGCTTTTTTTCGTTTAAGGTCTAATTTAATAACACCTCTCACCATTCTTGATTACTTCCAAAGTCAAATTTGTTTAGCCCTGATATATCTTGAAAGATGGTTTTATTACTAGTCAAAACGCAATCAATTTTTTTCTCTTTTTAGGAGAGGAAAGTCCTCTGAACAAAAGATTCATGCAAGCCAAATGTGGGGAGATATGTGGGAATGGGATTCCTTAAAAGGAAGTTTATTTTAAATTATAAGAACTTGTAAGCCAACATGTCTTATAATACGTTCCTACTTAAAAATTACGGGATCTTATTCAATTTTCAATTTTGCACAAGCGCACAACGTACTTAACGGAATTGCACACATACTATAAAGTAACATATGCAGCTAGCCCAAAATTTTATTTTCATAACTATATAATAAGCAGACATACTTCGCCATCGTATTATTATTATTATTATTATTATTATTATTATTATTATTATTATTATTATTATTATTATTATTATTATTATTATTATTATTATTATTATTATTATTATTATTATTATTATTATTAATAATAATAATAATAATAGTAATAATAACAATAACAATAATAATAATAATAATAATAATAATAATAATAATAATAATAATAATATATAATAATAATAATAATAATAATAATAATATCTAATAATATCTTAATAATAATATAATAATAATACATAATAATAATAATAATCAATAATAATAATAATAATATAATAATATTTTATTTTATTATTATTATTATTTTATTATAATTAATTATATATTATTATTATTATTATTATTATTATTATTTATTATTATTATTATTATTATTATTATTATTATTATTATTATTATTATTATCATTATCATTATCATTATATTATCATTATCATTATCATTTATTATATTATTATTATATAATATTACATTTAATATTAATATAATATTAATATTAATATTAATATTAAATTAATATTAATTAATCTATATTATACTAATTTTCTTTAATATATCTTATTATTATTTTATTCTTTTATTATTATTATTTATTATTATTATGATTATTATTATTATTATTATTCTATTATCTAGTAGTAGTAGTAGTGTAGTAGTAGTAGTAGTAAGCTAGTAGTAGTAGTAGTAGTAGTAGTAGTAGTAGTACAATTTATAGTATTCAATTTATCTGCCCCATGTGCTTCATCATGCATATTAGTTACTACTACTACTACTACTACAATAATAATAATAATAATAATAATAATAATAATAATAATAATAATAATAATAATAATAATAATAATAATAATAATAATAATAATAATAATAGTCCTTTGCATCCTCAAGGATTTAATTGCACCAGTTTCTTTTTTTTCGCTTCTCACCACCCACCCTTACCTTCACCCATCCCACCTCCCCCGGCCCCCTCCCACCTCTTCCTCTCTTCGCTTCCCTACCCTTGTTCTTCACACCGCGCTACCTCAAAACACTCCACTTCTGTCCCCCCCCCTCCCCTCTGCCCCCTCCCCCCTCTCCTCCCCTTCCCCCTCCCCCACTCCCCCCCCACTCCCCCCCCCATCCCCCTTATTTCTACTTTCTTTACTTTCCTATTGCAATTGTCTTTTCTTGATATTTTCGTCCCCCGCCTCTCCCCCTCCCTCTGTCTCTCAACCCCCCTCCCCAACTCCTCCCCCCCCATCCAATCACCAGTCACCGCCCTACCATTCACAACTCTCCTACTACACTCTGCATCATCCGTTAACTTTTCATCCAACATATATCCTAATTATTTAAACTCAGATACTAGTTTCAGTCACTCACCGTTTAACATAACTTCACATAGCGAACTCTCCTCACTCAATACCATAACCTTACTCTTATCTACATTTACTTTCAAACCCCTCCTTTTACACACCCTACCAAACCCTTCTACCAATCCTCTCAAACTCTCTTCAGATTCGCTAGACAAAACCAGTGCTGGGCGCTCCTATAATTTTTTTTAATGCGCCTGCGCCTATGCCGACGGACCTAGTGCGCCTAGAGCCTTTGCGCCTATATTTTGTCAACCTCAATGCGCCTAGCGCCTATGCGTCTTTGCGCCTGCGACTTTTCGCCGGCCGGTGCGTGTTCGGTAAATTTATTTACAAAGTAAACTTGCTTTTATAAGGAAGAAAAACATATTTATTAATTTTTTGTAATTAAAACACCGTAAACTAAAATTTACACGTCCTCTTCCACCTCCATGTCCTTGTGGTCCATGTTTTCCCCCAGGAGGTCCATATTTTCTTGGAGAAACACAAGTTCCTCAAAGTTTCCCTCATCTAAAGAGCACCTCTCGGCTCTTAGTTTGTCATCGATTGTGCTGAAAAGCCTCTCTACAGCTGCAGAGCTGGGAAGGGGGGTATTATATTTAATAAATAGATCTACAAAGACCTCCCTGTGCTGGTGGGGGAAAAGGGACCAGGCCAACTCGCCTTTAGAGGGCTCCCACTCCTCCATGGACTTCCTTAGGACGTCCCTCACATCCTTTCTTTTATATATATATATATATATATATATATATATATATATATATATATATATATATATATATATATATATATATATATATATATATATATATATATATATAATATAATATATATATATATTAATATATAAATAATATATAATATATATATATATATTATATATAATTCAATAATTTATATATTATTATATAATATATATTTATATATATATTATATATATATATTATATATATTATATATATATATCAAATATAATTTAAATATATATCTATATATATTATATATATAATATATATATATATATATATATAATTATATATATCTATATATATAATATAATATATATATATATATATATATATATATGTCTATATATATATATTATCTATATATATATATAGTATATTATAATATATATATTATTATATATATATATATATATATAATATATATATAATAAATACTATATAATATATATAAATATATAGTATATATATATATATATATATATATATATATATATATATATATATAATATATATATATATATAATATATATATTATATATATATATTTTTTATATATATTATAATATATATATATATATATATATATATATATATATATATATATATATATCTTTTACACTTGGTTTTTTAGAATGATTCAAGTTAGCCATCCTTCTAAGTTCTAACCTTTAAGGGTAAAAAAAATGCTTTGTTCCTGTTCATAGGCGCGGCTATAGGCGCAGAGAATTGGCTGTGCGGCTATGCTTAGTCCGCCTTTTTAAAAATTGTTGCGCCTACGAATTCATAGTGCGCCACAGACGCAAAGGCGCAACTCGGTGGCGCAACGCCCAGCTCTGCACAAAACCAAATCATTCACATATAATAAGTAAGGAACCTTCAACTCTAATCCATTCTCCATCATTCTAATACCTTCCCCTACCACCCCTACCTCTAATTCTTTCATAGTCCCATCCATATACAAATTGAATAACCAAGGAGACATAACATTTCCCTGCCTCACTCTGCTGTTAATATTAAACCAATCACTTTCATCCCCATTTATTCTTACACACACTTCCCTATCGACATACATACTTTTGATTCCATTCAGAAGCCTACCACTATCACCATAAATGACTAACACCTGCCATAGAGCTTCCTTATTAATCCTATCATATGCCTGTTGCATAGCTATAAACCATAAATACAATTTATTATTCTTCTCTCTCATTTTCTCAATCATTTGTTTCAATGTAAAAATTGATCCACGCATTCTGTACCACTTCTAAATGCACCTTGTTCTTCACCAATAAGTCCTTCAGTCACTCGACTTACTCTTTCAACAAAAGTACAAGCATATATCTTCCCTACAACACTCAATAAACTAATGCCCATATTGCTCCTACAGTTTCCCTTACCCTCTTACCCTTATATAAGGGTACTATTACTGCTCTCCTCCAATCCCTTGGAACTTTACCCTCCATAAACGCTTTGTTGCAAAATATATATATATATATATATATTATATAATATATATATATTTTATATATATATATATAATATATATATAGTATATATATATATTATATATATTATATATATATATATATATATATATATAATTAATATATATCTTTAGGGTGGGAGAAAGATTGTGAAAAATATTTTCCTTTTTTCATTCTGAACCTTGCAAATTATGAGGTATGATATCAAAAAGATGTTTTTAATTTTTACGGCTGATTGAATGAATATTTAAGTAGCTGACACAATGTTGTTGAAATATAGGAATACATAGCTTTTCCACACCACCCCTGAGGTAGCTATAACAGTGCGTTTTTTTTTAGATTGGTATCCACAAAGATACTACTATAACTTATTCAATTCATTTATTTAATTTTTATTACTTATTATATGTTTATTCCTTATTTTCATAACTCTTTTTCAGCTGTTTCTTTGATATTCCTGGAAATTTTTCCCTGTGTCTTTCTATAACTTGAAGAATGTATTGCATTTCCTCCTCGTTTTTTGTTAAGTGATTATTATAGTTTTGCACTAGTGCAATAGCTCTTTCGGCATTGTCGTTGATGACATTTATTGATTTGGTAACTTCTTGTACATTCTTATAGTCCGTTCTTTCGTTCCATTCCAATGGGTCAACCTTGAGAAAAGTGGAGTCCAAAGGTAATTTATTGAAGAACAAATGACTGCATTCTGTTAAAGTCGGCAAGTGTTTTGTTATGAAGTTGATCTTCATTCTTAAATACAAAACGTTTTTCTGGCTTATCTACACTTGTTTTTCTTGGTTTATGCAGAGCTTCAACCATCTTTCGTTTCATTTCAACTGGTACTTCATCATCCATAAATGCAAGAGCTGCAAGTTCTTCTCCTAAATACCACAAGTGACGTTTGAGAGCTTTACTAGCTAATACTGATAATTCATAATCGTCACATCATTCCAGCTCTTGAAGGTACTTCAAGTCATTTCTTGGGGCTGAAGCTGTTGATGGGGCTGAAAACCAATTGGCAACATAAAACCTTACAGCAAAGTTCGCAAATCTTGTCATTGCAGCTGCTTCTTGCTCTGTCATATTAAACTGCGACCTAAACAAGACTATTTTCAATGAATATATGAACTCGTGCATCCATCGTGTCGATGTAGAACTCCAGGATGAAAGAAAACCGGTTTCTTCAAGGTTCCCACATAAAATAA
>JABUQX010032430.1:47500-52500 GCA_015478945.1 Trachelipus rathkii
GACATAGGACGTTTAGTCGCTCTGATATCTGTAGATGTTCCAGCGACAGGTTCCACATAGGTATCAGACCCAAATCCGCTGTTAGAGGATGATGACGACATCAATTCCACACTTCTCTCTGCAAAGAAAAGCAATATAATTTGACACCTGAACCTAACCGGTCAACCTACTGGCCTAACAGCACAAGAAATAATACTCAATTCTTTGTATAATAAGCAAGGTTGGCATGGTGCTTATTTACAATAGAAGCATAAAATATTATTATTACACTAAAAGCACTATAAAATTATTAAAATATCTATTACTTTTATTGATAAATCTAATATTCCATTTAAGTTACTTGACGTATTTAATTGTTTAAATACAAATGTTAAAACAAGAACTTTCATACCAAGTTCAGAGCAGCATTATTGACTAAATAATGCTTAGTCAATATAGATACTAACACATATCAATTACGTAGTTTGTGGAATTGGGCCTCAAACATTTGATTCTTTCTATAATTCTGATTCAGACGCCGGACTTGGTGCTTTACTTTTTCTTCAAGTTCAATTCTTACTTATACAACTCTCCGTGATTTATACTTCTTGGTCTGCAGCTCTTTTATAGATAACTCCAATGGGTAGATATGACAAATAGAATAATGACATCAGTAAAAATAAGAACACTCGTTTAGTAAAAGCTTTTTTATACTCTTGATTAATCAAAAACTGTTTACCTTCTTCAATAGTAATCGTACTCAATGCGTTTCAATGTGTAATGTCGAAAAGATCATCGAGTTTCGATACAAATTCCGCTACCTTTGTTATAAACCCCTTATGTTCTTTGTAGCGTGTTTTTGTTAGAGTCCGCAATTCGTTGTACAAAGCCTCTACTTTCTTGATGCAATTTTTTTATATCCTGTGTTGGGATTCAAGCTTTATCCCAAAATATCATAACCTCCTGCAATGCCAGCCTTGCACTATCACGCAACTTTAATTTTACCACGCGCAGATTGAAAAATAACACACTTAACACTTGTTTATTTGATGGCAATTTACATCCGGATATATCAGGCGAGCAATAACCAAGTATATATATTTTCTCACGTAACCTTGAAGCATACATTATGTTTAGAAAGTATACATGTTCTTCTCACATCTAACGAAAGAGAATTGGTATAACCTGCTGGATTCGAAGTGAGCATATTTTCATACGATGTTGTGGCTCACCCACTTCGAACTGACTCGAGGCAGTTATTTTATATTTCTTTGAAGTACCTTTTGTAGTATTATTTCATTTAATTCATCACACACATGGAAAATGTTTTAATTTGTTTTTTTTCCCGAATTTGCCTCATTTACATAAATATCAGGGACCCAGAGGCACCATTTTCCCATATCAAAATCAGCTGAAACGACACACGGAATTATTTTCTCATAAAATGGAGACAATCTGTAGGGTAGCTTAAAAAAATAACGAAATTTTTTTTTCACCAAGAGTAAATAACGACCACCCTAATATATATATATATATATATATATATATATATATATATATATATAATATATTATATATATATTATTATATATAATATATATATTATATATAATATAAATTATATATATATATATATATATATATATATATATATATATATTAGGCCGGCTCAAAAAAAAATAATAAATTTTAAAGTTTCATCCCCTAAAATTGCTATACACCCAGAAATACTTATTGCCATGAAATTTGAGGAAAATCAGTTGAACGTTAATAGTGTCGATTAACACGTGACTATTATCTCAAATTATAAAATATATTTGAAAGTGACTTTTTTTGCAAATGTCTGGTTCATCAGTGAAGATGACCATGAATAGAATTTTATTAATCCTACGTTATGAATAAGATGTCTTAGATAACCCCATCCTACGCGGAATTGCTTTGCCGTGATTGGTCGATAGGCCAAGATGGTACAATGCCATAAGAAGATGAGTCATTTTTATTTTCTTGCCTCCTAGAGTACAGTATCAAATTAACTGTTATACAGAAGTGTTTTATTTTGTCATGTGAAGTACTTTCGTGTTCTTAATGGCAGAAAAAATTCAAACGAGAAAGAATAGTGAAGTATGGCTAATAGGGCAGCCAGTCCAGCCTTTCCATTAGCCGTCATATGTATCTTAAAAACTACTAATGCTACACTAAAAGGGAATACATTTTTAGATTCTGCGAAAAATTTTACTTATGAAAATTATTAAAAAAGTACGCTTATTGAAATAAATGAATAATAAATAACAATTATTATGTTTGTCTTAATTGAAAAACTCTATCAAACATCTGGCATCTTCATCATAATTTATTGTAACGGGGTATGAAATCGCTAAATCTGTGTCATTTTTTCATTTATTTAAAAGGTACGTGAACAAGTATGAATTAAATACTTATATATATATATATATATATATATATATATATATATATATATATATATATATATATATATATATATATATATATAATAATATTTATATTATATAATATATAACGGCTCGTAGGGGCTCGAGCAGACTGGGAACATAGGGGGGGCGATTTTTCCATATCCGTAGGGGGGAGGGATGGAGGAGCCCCCGCGACAGCCAAATACCAAAGAGCGGGGGTTCCGGAGACCCTCCCGGAGGGGGGGAAATAGTCCTACCCTGTCGTTCCCCGGAAGGCTGAGAGACCCCGACTCCTGCCATCTCTGCGTTCAACCCTTGAGTACTCTTTAGTTTTAAACACCAACCAACATTAAAGGCCAACGTAAGGTTACGTTAATTAAAATAAGTTTAAAATTACTATTCTACATTTTATTCACTTTTTTTTAAAACCGATTTTTTTTATTTTTTAAAAGTGTTTCATAAAAATTTTACGCAGATTCCAAAAATGTATTCCTTTTTACTGTAGCATTAATAGTTTTTAAGATATATATGATGGCTAATCGAAAGGCTGACCGGGCAGCCAATAAATGTCATTAGTAGTACCAAAAAGCTTTCTTCTAATGGCGATGTGCTATGCAGATTGTTCTTCATAACCAAGAACAAACAAACAATCAAAGATGCTAATTCTCTGATTTACAATGATGTCTCCAAAATATGGACAATGGCCAGTATACCTATGAGTCCCAAACACCACGTGCATGCCCAAATTTGTAAGCTTTACGAAAATTATAGATTGCTCCAAAAGTCAAAGAGAAGACGGAATCCTGTGCAAGTTACAAGAGTTGAAAGATTTAAACAAAATTTGAATAATCTGTTTGACATTGCTCATGCTGAAGCTTAGCAAATTATCAATAAAGAAGAATATAAGTGCTTCCTTATAAATCAAAGAAAAAAAGGGAGGCAAGGCAATATGAAGATAAGGCTACAAGCCGTCCTTTAGAAATTGAAGATTTATTCAAACCCACTACAAGCGGAGAAAGTAAAAGACAAAAGCTAACATCTAATGAATTATTAATGACTTGAGATCGAACAAAAAAAACTAGTGACCGAAATGCAGTTATGATATTATCTGCTGCTTCTAAGGCCATTGGATGCAAAAAGGAGAAGGTTGTTTTAAGTAGAAGCACTTTACGAAAAGAGAGAATAACTATTCGGACCAAGATAGCTAATGATACAAAGCAATCATTTGATGATGATATTCCTCTTATTTTACACTGGGATAGCAAAATCACGCAAGATATTGGAGATGATTCTAGTGAAAATGTTAATAGATTAGCTATTCTAGTTAGCGGTGGGGGAAAGGAAAATATTGAACGATTGGAATTTGAGCGATAAAATGTGTTTCGACAATCCAGCTAGCAACACTGGGAAAAAACAAGGAGCTTGCATTGCTATTGAAAATGGACTAAATAGAAATCTTCTCCATTTTCCTTGTCGACATCATATCAGTGAAATTATTAGATCAAATGTATTTCAAACATGCTATGGTATTTCAGAAGGCCCTGAAATTTCAATCTTTAAACGATTTAAAAAATCTTGGAGAAATAAAGATGCAACACATTTTGATTCCAAAGTTGAATGCAACATACCTTTCAAATCAACTATAATTGAGTTTTGTGAAAACCAGTTGTGTAGAACTCATCCTAGAGCAGATTACAAAGAACTGTTAGAATTAACAATCGTTTATTTGGGAGGAGAGACAACAAGGGAAATGCATTTCCGGCAGCCTGGTGCTTTGCATAGGACTAGATGAACGGCGCGAGTAATCTATGCTATTAAGGTAGTTTTATTCAGATCTCAATTTGAAACGAAGTAACAGGAGTATAAATCAATAAAACGATTTTTGTGATTTTGCCATTACATTCTATGTATGTGACTGGTTATTAACAACGAATGCACCAGTTGCTCCAAGAGTTGATTTAAATTATTTAAAACAACTTTAAAATATTGAGGACACAGAATTAAAAGAAGTTGCGCCGAAAGTCTTGTGCCGTCATTTGTGGTATCTCAATGAAGAGAATGTGTCTTTGGCATTTTTTTGATGACGATGTCCCACCAGAAGAAAACAGAAAAATGGTAGAAGCCTTAAGTAAACCTGAATTTCCTTCTTTTTAATCTCCCTTCCTTCTGGCTTTTTTGTTTTTCGCTATTCCCCGCATCTGGAGTGTTTCCACTGAGTGAGCGGATGAGACCCCAAAGTCAGACGGACGGTCGAATACATATATATTAATTTATAAGTACTAATTATATAGTTATGATAAAATAAAGCTAAAACACAAGGTTTATATATAATATATATATATAGTATACGTATAGCCTGTGATAGACTACGTAGTAGTACATTAGTATATATTTTATAATAGTAGCGAATATATATCTGTAGTGATATGATATCCAGTATATATTATACTATGCGCTTAATCGTACTAATAAATATAGATTACATAGATATACACTGATCAGTTGTATGTTATAGGCGATTGCTCTAGCAGATTATACTATATAATTATATTATATCACTGGGGCTTATATGATGAGTATATATATCAT
>JABUQX010032430.1:60000-62500 GCA_015478945.1 Trachelipus rathkii
ATCTAATGCTATGCTCTAATAACAGTTTTTTTTTAACTTCATTTCAACTTCCTGCACACATGCAATTTTAAGTCTAATCCATTGCAGATTCCAAATTTCATCAACAAACAAGCTATTTTTAATAATTAATATACATAATATGGTGCAAAATGCTACAAAACATTATATTACACAAGATCTTACATTATTTCTTACAAATTACATGATAAAATACATAAAAATAGCTTTGAAAGCGAACTGCAATTCTCTCTCCGAAAAAAAAAAAAAGCAAATTTAAATACTTATGGTTTTACAAAAAACTTATTGTCGGATTAACTTTCCTATATAATAAGTATTTTGAAACACATTATAATACAATTTAATTTAATAATTATATACAAAAAGAAATTCTATATCTTGAAACAAATGTTATTTAATCCTATACTGTAAATAAATATTATTTTTAACATCAACTTATAAATACAATTTTAAGTCTCACAAAATGGACTTATATTCGAGTTCTAAAATGACCTTGAATATTGAATACTTTTTCTCTGGTTTTACAGAAAATGTAATCTAGGATTGAATCTATTGAATCTATTATATCATATGCACATACTTATATCCACATCCTTCTTCTAGATAACATCTTACAAACATCCCTACCCCTTATTTCCCTATGGGTGGTGGAGAAAGAATTGCCCACATCGTATGTCTTGCGTGTCGAAGAAGGCGACTAAAGGGACGGTGGTAGTTGGGTGTGCTGCCTACTACCACTCATCTTTTGCCAGGGATGCTCATGCATGCCTCGGAGAGGATCGTGATCGCCTTAAGCGGCCTTCTATCTTTCGGCGAAAAGGTATGAATCGTTTGGGTACATGAAATGTCAGAGAAATAAATGTTGAGGATAAGGGGAGAGAGGTGATGGATGTATTTAGAAAGGGCAAATTTGATATGCTAGCTGTGACTGAAACAAAAGATGAAAGAAAACGGTGAAAATGAGTGGTGTGGTATGAAATGTGTTTGTGCTGGTGTGGACAGGAATAAAAGGGGGAGAGAAGGGGTTGCAATTCTGATGAGTGACTTGTGGTACAAAGCTATGGTAGATTTTGTGTGTGAGTACTAGAATTGAAGAGAGTGCAATTTTCTGGGATAATCTGAATGATGTTTTGGATGGGGTTAGTAGGAGCTTCAGATTGATTGTGCTGGGTGACCTAAATGGTTGGATTGGTGATCAAAAAAGAGATGGTATAACAGGTGGCTTTGGGGTGTTGGGAGAAAATGAGAATAGTAGGAAGGTGATTGATTTCTGTAAGGAGAGAGGTATGTGTGTAAGTAATACTTTCTTTAAACACAAGAGTATTCATAAGTATACTAGAGTTGGTGTAGGTAGAGATGGTATCGAAGTAAAAAGTATGATTAATTTTGTGTTGGTGAAGAAAGAGATGTTGAAGCATGTGTTGTATGCTAAATCAGTGATGGGGTTAGGAATGGGATTATCGGATCATTATGTTGTTTTATGTAAAATTAAGTTAGCGGGGGTTTGGATGGAGAGGAAGGTGATAAGGAAGGAAGTGGGTAGAATTAAAAGTGAGAAGTTAAGTGAACAAGGTAATAACGATAAGTATTTAAGAGCGCTCGCAAGTAAATTAGTTGAATGTGAACAAGTTGAAACTGAACAAATCTAGAAGCATTTGAAGGAAGCATTTGTTAGCAGTGCAAAAGAAGTATGTGAATGTGCAAAAGTAGGAAGTAAGAATGTTAACAGTGAGTGGTGGAATGAAGAGGTGATGCAAGCGGTTAAAGGTAAAAAATAAGCGTGGTTGAATGTACTAAAAGTCAATGATGAAGTTTCAAAAGAAAGATGTTTGGAATTATTTAAGGAGGAAAAACGGAATACTAAAAGGAAGGTGCATACGATGGAGGAAAAAAGAGGTAAATGAATAGTTTGGTAGGAGGGTGAAGGGGGACTTACAAGGGAATAGTAAGCTCTTCTGGAAGGAAGAGCGAAAGGTTAAGAATGAGAATAAGGGGAATCTGTTTGGAATAATGAATAGGGATGGTGCTTTCGTAATTGATGAAATGGATGTAAGGGGAGTGTGGAAGGAACACTTCGAAAATCTGCATAACTTTGGTATTAATGAAGAGGTGATAGTGAATGTATGTGGGTTTGATGGTGCAAGAAGGAATAGGTATTTTGGGGATGAGGTCATTAGTAAGGAGGAGGTAACTGGTAGAGTGAGAAAGTTGAAGAATGGTAAATCTGCAGGTATAGATGAAATTGCTGGTGAAATGATCAATAACGGAGGCGAGATGGTGATTGACTGGATTTGGAAGCGTTGTAACAAAGCGTTTATGGATGGGATAGTTCCGAGGGTTTGGAGGAGAGCAGTAAAAGTACCCTTATATAAGGGTAAGGGGGATAAGGGTAACTGTAGGAATTATTAGGAAATTAGTTTATTTGAGTGTTGCAGGGAAGATATATGCTGGTATTTTGGTCGAAAGAGTGCGTCGAGTGACC
>JABUQX010032431.1:15000-17500 GCA_015478945.1 Trachelipus rathkii
TCTCCTTTTAACCTATCCTGTGATTGGTTGAAATATTCCTCATCTACACTCGGCTTATCCTGTGATTGGTTGAATATCCCTTATCTCATATGCTTGTGTTTATGTGATTGGTTGAAAATTATCATACCTCTTTAAAGCTGTATTTGAACAGGGATTTTATTTTACTTATAGGTCTAAACTCATTTTAAAACCATAGTTGCTTTAACTGTTAAACGTTGAACAAGTTCTGTGCTCAGTCTTGAAAGTGTTTTATTTTCATCAAGTGTATTACAGTGTGTATATCATGACCCATCTTAACAGATATACCTCTATACAAGATATTGTACAATGGGAAATCAAGATCCCAAGGAGCGGAGTTTCATTCTTATATAAAAGAAACCCTAACGGGTCTGAATTTTTCACGTGTATTAATCAATCTGTATACTCTAGTAACAAACGCATTTTTATGAGTACAGATGAGTTACTCTGTATATGCCACCACGCTGCAGAATGGGTCAAGGAGTACTCTAAGTCTACCGAATTTTTAGACTCACCGGATATGATTATTAACAGAAGAAAATAACCCAAAGCCAATCATCTTACTCTCTCTTTTTCTAAGTATATAATTTCACATAGAATGGATGTTCGAGTATGGAAGATGCGTAATGAATCAGGTGTATTTGAACCTACGGCTCGTAAAATCTATATTTCTGGATTACCACAGATAAAATATATGGCAGAGGTACGCAAGAGGGTATTATTGCAAATGAAGAAGACTGAAATACTGTGTAATTACGTAACTGTTGCTCATTATATGTTATACCAGGAATATTGTGCGTTTAAGAAAAATCTAACTGATGATACTGAAACTATCATTGAAAGCTTCTTAAATTCTATGAACGTGCAGAAATTCATCTATCTACTTAGAAAACAATGGCACGAAAGTATTTACGCTGCTGATCCTGACTGTAAACATACTATGATATCTGAGAGAGAACTTTTTACATATGTGCTATCGGATGGTATTGATGAGGCAAGAAACTACCTAAGAGTTAATGATATAAATGACTGGCATATTTGTAAAGACTTAGAATGTTTAAATTTGAAATCCTCATAAAGCTCCAATGAATGTGTTGAATAGTGTTATATATATATATATATATATATATATATATATATATATATATATATATATATATATATATATATATATATATATATATATATATATATATATATATATATATATATATATATATATATATAATAACCTTGTAATATATTTATATTTAATAATCTTGTAAATATATTTAATGTTAAAATATGTATGTCAGTGATTATTTAGTTTCTAATTATGTAATAAAGGAATTAAAATGAACAAGTTGCTTTTACTGACCTTAAAATCTTATTTCCATATATATATATATATATATATATATATATATATATATATATATATATATATATATATATATATATATATATATATATATATATATATATTTCTGTCCACCAAAAGGGATGCAACGCGGTCACTCGCGGTCAAATTGATATACACCCGAGAGCCGTGGAGACGTAAAGGCATGAAGACGCGGAGACGTGAAGCGCTAAGGTTCGAACGCTTGACATGGGCGTTGGATGTAGTCTCTCGGGGTTAGCGGCCGAGGTGTCTTGCTGTGTTAGGGACCATAAAATAAAAATAAATAAAATTAAAATAAATAAATAAACATAATTTGCTTTCCAACTATGCGAAATGTTTTCCATCTTTAAAAATAATAATAATAATAATAATAATAATAATAATAATAATAATAATAATAATAATAATAATAATAATAATAATAATAATAATAATAATAATAATAATAATATAAAAGAAAGTTCAAAATAGTGTTAATAATAAAAATAGCATGAGTTGACCTGAGTAAGCTGCTTTAGGTTTATCTAATATCTTAAATATAATGATGAAAATATCTGGCATTTGTGTAAAGACTTAACGTTTTTAAATCTTAAGCCCTCGTAAAACAATATGTTAGCAATTATTCGTTGGTCAGTATGTTAGTAGGGTTAGGTTGTGTTAAATTTTTGTTTAGTTATATTACCATGTTAATGTAAAATTAACATTAATATGTTAGAGATATGTTTGAAAAAAGTGAGAATAGGTTATGATTAGTAACAGTGTTAGCTACTTACTGTTGTTAGGTATGGAACTATGATAATGTAAACCATTTATTCGTGTATAAGATATAATATATATATATAGATATATATATATATATATATATATAGGTGTGTGTATATATATATATATATATATATATAGTATATATATATATATATATATATATATATATATATATATATATATATATATATATATATATATATATATATATATATATATATATATATATATATATATATATGCGTGTGGGTGTGGGTGTGTGTGTGGGTGTGGGTGTGTGTGTGGGTGGGTGTGGGTGTGTGTGTGTATAATGTTAGGTACTTTATAGATATTACA
>JABUQX010032431.1:27500-32500 GCA_015478945.1 Trachelipus rathkii
AGTCGGAGTCGAAAATCCAAATTTGAATTTAAGGAGTCGGAGTCGGAGTCGGAAAATTTATTTTATGACTCCGCAGCCCATATATATATATATATATATATATATATATATATATATATATATATATATATATATATATATATATATATATATATATATATATATATATATATATATATATATATATATATATATATATATATATATATATATATATATATATATATATATATATATATATATATATATATATATATATATATATATATATATATATATATATATTATATATTTATGTATATATATATATATACGTATACATTAGCAAAATTGCATACATGTTTGTACGCATCGCAATTTTTTCCCTTCATGTAACAGATGTTGAACCGAATTCATACCATTGTCAGAACAAAGCAACAGATGTTCATGTAATTGATACCGTTCTTTGTTTATACCCCTCCAAAAACTAATTATCTTTTCACACGCCTTTGAATGGCTTTTTTTCTCACGTTCAATCCTCTCAAGAGAGCAAAAGGTGCTGTAACCAAAGCCTTTGTTCTTTTTCTAAGATTGCGTAATGTTTAGGTATCAGTAGAGAGCATTTAACCGACCTATGTTCTAGTTGTGAGCCTGCATGCTGAGTGACCGCTCGCTTTATTGGTGTTGTGAGATCTATGAGGAATAATAATAATAATAATAATAATAATAATAATAATAATAATAATAATAATAATAATAATAATAATAATAATAATAATAAAATAATAATAATAATAATAATAATAATAATAATAATAATAATAATAATAATAATAATAATAATAATAATAATAATAATAATAATAATAATAATAATAATAATAATAATAATAACAATAACAATAACAATAACAATAACAATAACAATAATAATAATAATAATAATAATAATAATAATAATAATAATAATAATAATAATAATAATAGTATTTTGGTCGGCTGTGTATAGTAAAGATTGAGGTTGCAATGCTTACATCTGCTGGTAAGTTGAAACTTCTAATTTTAGTTACCTTGTTAATGAATGCTGTATGTCAGTTAGGCTAGGTTGAGATAAATTTTTGTTTAGTTTTCAATATTACAATGTTAATGTAAAATTAACATTAATATTTTAGAGATATGTTTGAAAAAGTGTTGTATATTTTCATTTAACTTGAACGTTTGATATATTAAACATTTATTCTTGTGTATGATAAATTAATTTTGTTATGTTTTATATATATATATATATATATATATATATATATATATATATATATTTATATATACATATATATATTATTAGTATATATATATATATATATATATATATATATATATATATATATATATATATATATATATATAATTCTCACAAGCTTGTCTACTTTCTCTTGACACGAGGTACCTAATGGATGAAATTGTTTTTTTATAATTTTAATTTTTTTTCCAGTATCGATTAATCGATATTGGTAATACCTATATCTTAAGACCAAACTATATATATATATATATATATATATATATATATATATATATATATATATATATATATATATATATATATATATATATATATATATATATATATATATATATATATATATATATATATATATATATATATATATATATATATATATATATATATATATATATATATATATATATATATATATATATATATATATATATATAACAGTTTAAATATTACTTGAATCAATAGATCAATAGATCACGGATGGGTAGGAGAGTGGGATGGTTGGTTTGATTAACTGCTTTAATGTTTTAAGTTCAGTAAAACGCAAATTTTTTAAGTTGTAAACATAAAATAAAAAAATTTTTTAGTAAAACAAAATGTTTTAAACAAATTAAGCAAAAAATAAATAATTTTTTTTAAAAATATAAAGATTTTTAAATAAATAAAATTAAAAATATATAAAATAAATAAGGAACATTAACTTTTAACATAATATAAATAGAAACTTACAAATTTAGAAAAGCGAAATGTTTATATTAAACATGACCGTCCTTAGAAATTCCAACGACGTTTAGAAAACGTAACACAGATGCATGACGTCATAGAAATAACAGTCATGTGATCAGTAAGTTAGTACGATGATTGCCTTGCTAATGTAATAAGTAAAGTGTCTCTATAATTATTGTTTTAAGTTAAGTTTTGTTGGATAATGTTAGCGTATTTTCCTTTGATATGCCGGGAATTTTGTTAATGAAAGCACTTTATTTATATACCTAATATATGTTATGTTATAATATGTTATAATTATGTTCTTAGTTTAGGAAATGTTATGGTGGCTTTGTTGATGTTAAAACTTTATTCATTTTCCTAGTTATTCTAATATAAAACGAATGTTCACTAACTCGATCCTGCACTACACAGCACCGTCTCATTCGGTCCGGCACCAAACTCAAGCTATGAACTCTAATTTATTCATTTTCTTATATGCACCCTCCAAATTTCATCTAACTATGAGCATTTTGTTATTTTGGTGGAGCTTGCCCCCTCTCCTGAAAGTGCTCAACCATGTAAAGTCATCTGCGCTGCCGTTACGTCATCCTCATATGGGGAGCCAAGTTTGAAGAAGATACGTTAACTAAAACTCATCTAAATTGAGGAGAGAAGAAAAGTGTGGGTTATAAGACTTGTTTCTAACTTTTCTAAAACTCTAACATTGGTCATCTTGACCTCAAAATTGGTCTCGCCACCCTTAGAACCCTTAATTTGTTACCTCAAGCATTAAAATCTAACGACTTTAAGAAATTCCATGACATGTTGGCTATTGACTTGGATTCCTAACATACTAACTATATATATATATATAGGAGTATATATATATATATATATATATATATATATATATATATATATATATATATATATATATATATATATATATATATTATATATATATATATATATATATATATATATATATATATATATATATATATGCTACCTTAAGCATCATATCTACCGACCTTAGGAAATTCCATGACATGTCTACTTATTGACTTGGATTCCTCACATATTAACTATATATATATATATATATATATATATATATATATATATATAAATATGGGTATATATATATATATTATATAGTACATAGCTAACTATATATATATATATATATAGCATATTTGTATGCATGTGTGTATGTTAATACGCATCACAATTATATATATATATATATATATATATATATATATATATATATATATATATATATATATATATATATATATATATATATATATATATATATATATTTATATATATTATATTATATATGTATATTATTCATATATATATATATATATATATATATATAATATATATATATATATATATATATATATATATATTATATATATATATATATATATATATATATATATATATATATATATTATACAAACATTTATACATGATATACGTACATATATATCTATACATATGTGTATATACGTGTGTGTAAAAGTGTATGTTATCACGCACCATTAATTATATATATATATATATATATATATATATATATATATATATATATATATATATATATATATATATATATATATATATATATATATATATTTTTTATTTTATATATATATATATATATATATGTATATGTGTGTATGTGTGTGTGTTGTACCCAAAAACTTTGTTCTTTTACCATATAATTTACACTTGACATCTTAAAAACTAATTAGTTTTAAAAGAAAGAGTTGCACCAAAACCTTTGTCAATAGCTTATCCTTCTCTCCATCCCTTCTATCCCCTCTTTAAAAACGATAATTAATCTCTTTTTCCAAAGTCTTTGCTTGTCTTAGTTCGCAGGCTTTGTACCCAAAGCTTTGTTCTTCACGTCATAATTTACACTTGACATCTTACCCCTTTTAGGCTTAAATGCTAATTAGTTTTAAAAGAAAGAGTATTCATTTCTTTCTTTGTTCTTTGTCAATAACTTACCATAATATTCCCACGTCCTTTATGTGTCTTGGCTCCCAGGTGTTGTACCCAAAAAGCTTTGTTCTTTACGCATAATTTACACTTGACATCTTAAACGATAATTAGTTTTGAAAACAAAGAGTCTTCATTTCTCTCTTTGTCTATAGTTTACCCTTCTATCCCTCCCTTCTATCCTCTCTTTTTACCCCTTTCTCTATCTCCCCCTCTCTCTCTCTCTTTCATTTGCCAGCAGTTAGATGCGAGCGCTTGAAAGGGACAGACGTGTAGCTCTAGCGGACTCTGACGAGGGGCGGGGCCTGCGCAAAGATGATGAAATTTATTTACACATGTATGTGCGCGCGCGTGTATCTTTCCATACATGTACGTACGTTTACGCGTATATATATATATATATATATATATATATATATATATATATATATATATATATATATATATATATATATATATATATATATATATATATATATATATATATATATATATATATATATATAGGCGTGTGTGCGTGTAAAAAGCGTGTGCGTTTGTGTGTATAATTTTTGCATAAACGTATTTTCTAAGCATGTACGTATATATATATATATATATATATATATATATATATATATATATATATATATATATATATATATATATATATATATATATATATATATATATATATATATATATATATATATATATATATATATTTATGTTCCAGGTTCCAGTTCCAGAAATCCTGGAATTCCAGGGTTTCAATTTCCAGTTTCCAGGAATTCTGAAATTACAGAATTCCAGGATTCCAGGCTTCCATACCCTCGGATATGGCTCTTTAACTACTGGGGTGGTGATCCACTACCACTTATCTCTTGCTAAGAATGTTTATGCAGGCCTCGGACATGGTGGTGATTGCCGTAAGCGACCTTTTATCTTTCGGCGAATTTGTATGAACCATCTGGGTACATTAAATGCTAAAGGAATAAAAGGGGAAGAGAAGAGTAGA
>JABUQX010032431.1:37500-42500 GCA_015478945.1 Trachelipus rathkii
ACATATTACTTAATCTTACACGGAACACAGTAACATTAAACTAAAATTTATCCAACATTGGTTATTATCATAAACAGAGCAGCGAAAGTATGCTAACGTAACAGAGTTTTCACATCAATAAAGCTTAACATATCGTTACATGAACCAAGAAAATAATGTACAAAGACAGACCTAACACAACTTACACACATAATAAACGTTAACATAAACAAAGTTCAACACTTAACAACAGTAAAAGTAATAACATTGCATGCAAAGCGTAATCTATTCTTACTTTTTTCAAGCATAACTCTAACATATAACGTTAATCTTACACTAACACACTAATATTTAGCAAAAATGTATCATAAACCGTTCTCCGATTATCATACCCAGATGCACAAATATAATGCTAACATAATAAAGTTCCCACATAATAAAACTAACATAGCGTAACATGAACAAACAAAGACAAACCTAACACAACTTACCCACGAATAAACTGTTAACATTATCAAAGTTCCACACTTAACACCAGTAAAGCAACTAACATGGTTATGCAAAACGTAACCTAATCTTACTTTTCAAGCATATCTCTAACAAATTAACCGTTATTCTTACACTGACACAGTAACATTTAACTAAAATTTATCACAGCATTGGTTAATTATACTGATCAAACGAATATACTCTAACGTTATAAAGTTTCCACATCAATAAAACTAACAATAGCGTAACATGAACTAAGGAAATAATGTACAAAGACAAACCTAAACACAACTTACAACACGAATAAACTGTTAAACATTAAACCAAAGTTCCAACTGAGTTCCTTTATAATACTAACACAGCGAATATAGCTAACTATAACAATGTTTTCACAATTAATATAAGCTAAACATAGGCCATCATATGAAACTTAAGGAAAATAATTCCAACACAAACCTAACACCCAACTTACGCCCTAATAAACTGTTAACATTAAACAAAGTTCCACACTTAACACCGGTAAAGTAACTACTTTACATACAAGACGAACCTATTTATAACTTTTTCCAAGCATCATCTCTTACAATATTAACGTTAATCTTAGCAATTGGACACAGTAAACATTTATCACAAAATGTGTCAATAAACCATACCTAACCATCCATATATACCAAAACGAGTAAAGACGAATAAAGTAAAGTTTTTAGGCTTATCTCTTTTTAGACTCCGCCTCCCTTTCCAGAAAATACCAACTCTAAAATAACATAAAAAATGATAATTTAGGCCTTAACTATTTGCAATAAGTTTGGATGCAATACTTATTTATAATTGACCATCTGCAGGAATACAAGCGAATGTAACAGCCCATTCGGTTTTTACGTAAATATAAATGACAACATCGTTGGGAATAACGAAATTCCTCGTGAAGATATCAACAACAAGCGTAGAGATGCGGGGGGATGTCATCGATCAACACTGCGAAAACTATCCCTACTGAAGAAATAGTGTATAAAATCCCTTAAATGTTAATGAGATTCTTTCTTCAACCAATCAGAAGAAAGTAAACAAGAATACGACCGTACGAATGAATCATATCAGTTCAAAAGGGTTATTCTCGTTCGACAACAACAACAACAACAACAACAACAATAACATAGTACAAAGATAAGAGTTCTTTAGATACTAACCCGCAATATATGCTGAGTAACATTGTTTTCACATTAATAAAGCTAACATAGCATTACCAGAACTAAGAAAATAATGTACAACGACGAATCTAACACAACTTAAGCACGAATAAACTGTTAACATTAACAAAGTTCCACACTTAACACCTGTAAAGTAACTGACATTGCATACAAAACGTAACCTATTCATACTTTTACCAAACATATCTCTAACATATTAACGTTAATTTTACATTGACACAGTAATATTTAACAAGAATTTATCATAACCTTGTTTAATTATCATACAGAGCAGTGAAAGTATGCTAACATAACAAAGTTTCCACATTAATAAAGCTAACATAACATAACCTGAACTAAGAATATGATGTACAACGACAAACCTAACACACCATACGTACGAATAAACTCACTAACATTAACAAACTTCCGCACTTAACAGCAGTAAAGTACCTAACACAACGTACAAACGTAACCTATTCACACTTTTTTCAAGCATATCTCTAACATATCAATGTTAATTTTACTGTGTTAACTGATGATGATGTGTTAGAAACGTGAGTCTAGGTTAAGTTTTTGTTGAGTAATGTTAGGTTTGCCCTAGAATTTCGCTAATGTCTACGATTATTCATAGGTCAAATGATGTTATACTCGAAACGAGTGACACTTTGATGAAGGTAGTGTCAATTCATAGTTCAAGATGTTGGTATCTTTAATAGATTGGTCACTTTGTTAAGGGATTTTGTTAGATAATACGGCTTTACCTGTTGCTGATATGCGCGAAAAGCGGGAACATATCGAGTATTGTATGACCTGTTAGCTACTTTACCTTTGATAAGTAGGCTGTAGATTTGCTTTTCGGAATAGGTTGATCGTTGTTGATGTTAGCTGATTATTCATACGCGAGGAATGTTAGGTTTGCATTTGTAACATTATATTCTTAGTTACGGTTATGATATGTTAGCTTTAATTTGATGCTGAGAACTTGTTGGTTAGCATATATTCGTTTGGTCAGTAATATAAAGAACTTATTTTTTTATGTTATGTTTATCCAAAATGATACTCGAAATATGACTTGAATCAATAGTTCAATAGATCACAGGCGGGTGGGATGGGTAGGGGACTGCAGGGATGAGTGGTTTTTGATTTACAAACTGATTTACTTGCTTTAAAAATCAGTAAACTATTACGGTTTACTGTGATATTTTATCAAAGAACTTATTTTTATGTTATGTTCATACAAAATATGTATTTTTGTTATGGTTGGTTAAAACTTTGTTATGTTTGCAATTATTCGCTGGGGATTATGATATTTAGACGAGGTTATGCTGAATTTTTTGTTAAATATTACCGTGTTAATCATGTAAAAATTTTGTTACGTTAGCATTATATTCTTTGTCAGTATGATTGATTAGCCAGGTTTATGCTAAACTTTTGTTATAATATTACGATTGTAATGTAAATAACATTGATATGTTAGGATATGCTTGAAAAAAAGTGTTGAATAGGTTACGTTTGTACGATGTTGTGTTAGGTACTTTACTGCTGTTAAGTGCGAAAGTTTGTTATGTTAGTTGTTTATTCGTACGTATGGTGTTTTAGGTTTGTCGTTGTACATCATATTCTTAGTTCAGGTTATGTTATGTTAGCTTTATTAATGTGAAAACTTTGTTACGTTAGCATACTTTCACTGCTCTGTATGATAATTAAACAAGGTTATGATAAATTCTTATTAAATATTACTGTGTCAATGTAAAAATTATTGTTAATATGTTAGAGATATTTTTGGTAAAAGTATGAATAGGTTACGTTTTGTATGCAATGTCAGTTACTTTACAGATGTTTAAGTGTGGAACTTGTTAATGTTAACAGTTTAATTTCGTCTTAAGGTGTGTTAGATTCGTCGTTGTAACATTATTTTCTTAGTTCTGGGTAATGCTTATGTTACTTTATTAATGTGAAAAACTAATGTTCGTTAGCTATATTCGTTGGTTTATATCTAAAAGACTTATCTCTTTGTACTATGTTATTGTTGTTGTTGTGTTGTTGTTGTCGACCGAGAATCATATACCCTTTTGAACTGATAATGATTCATTCGACGTGTATTCTTGTTTAATTTCTTCTGATTGGTTGAAAGAAAGAAATCTCATTACATTTAAGGGAATGTTTATACACTATTTTCTTCAGTTGGATATTTTTCGCCATGTTGATACGATGACATCTCGCCGCATCTCTACGCTTGTTGGTGATATCTTCACGAGGAGTTTCGTTATTCCCAACGATGTCATTTATATTTAATCGTAAACCGAATGGTGACTGCTACATTGCTTGTAATTCCTGCCAGCATGGGTCAATTATAATAAGTATTGCATCACTTTTATGCAAATAGTTAAAGCCTAAAATCATTTTTCATGTTTAGAGTTGGTATTTTCTAGAAGGAGGCGGAGTCAAAAAGAGATAAGCCTAAAAATTTACTTTATTCGTCTTTACTCGTTAGGTATTATGATGGTTTAGGTATGGTTATGAACATTTTTTGATAAATGTATACTGGTGTCAATGATAAGATTAATCGTTAATATGTTAGGATATGGCTTGGAAAAAGTATAAAATAGGTACGTTTTTGTATGTAAGTTAGTTACTTTACCGGTGTTAAGTGTGGAACTTTGTTAATGTTAACAGTTTATTAGGGCGTAGTTGTGGTAAGGTTTGTCGTTGAACATTATTTTCCTAGTTCATATATGCTATGTTAGCTTTATTAATGTGAAACTTGTTATGTTAGCAATATATTTCGCTGGTTAGTATAAAGAACTCAGTGGAATCTTTGTTAATGTTAACAGTTTATTCGTGTGTAAGTTGTGTTAGGTTTGTCCTTTGTACATTATTTTCTTAGTTCAATGTTACGCTATGTAAGTTTTATTGATGTGGAAACTTTATTACGTTAGAGTAAATTCGTTGATCAGTATAATTAACCATTGTTGTGATAAATTTTAGTTAAATGTTACTGTGTCAGTGTAGTTAACGTTAATATGTTAGAGAAATGCTTGAAAAAGTAAGATTAGGTTACGTTTTTGCATACCATGTTAGTTGCTTTTTACTGGTGTTACGTGTGGAACTTTGTTAATGTAACAGTTTATTTGTGGTTTAGTTTGTGTTAGGTTTGTCTTTGTGCATTATTTTTCTTAGGTTATCATGTTACGCCTATGTTAGTTTTATTGATTGGGGAACTTTATTACTGTTAGATTATATTTGTTGATGCTGTATGATAACGACAAGGTTATGATAACCATTTTTTGTAAATATTAGTGTGTTAGTTGTAAGATTAACGTTATATGTTAGAGTTATGCT
>JABUQX010032432.1:0-2500 GCA_015478945.1 Trachelipus rathkii
TCTTTTACAATAGTTTTTTACTCACCATTTTCCCTTATTTGCGTTTTTCTTACCATAACCTTTGTGATCTTGTATTCCATACTTCTAAATGTTGTTCACATTCTTGTAGTCCATATTATTTCTTTATTTAATTATTTGAGGTATGTTGTATTTGCCTTTGCCTCATCTCTATTCATGTTGATACTAACACCTTATATCTATTATAAGGAGGTAATTGCTTTCTGCGCTTCCAGGTATTTGGCCCCAATACCTCTAAATTATTTCCCTCTATTAATTGAATTATAATGTATGTTATACTATCTCTAACAACAAACCCCATGCCTCCTTCCTACGTTACGGTGTACGAGGGTCGTCTAGCTGAGCGAGTAAAAAATCTGTCCCCTGATATAATCATTTTGTGTGCATTTAGCATTTTTCCTTCTTATGATGGTTTTGATATACTGTAATCGGACAATCTTTTGTTCAGAGGATCATCACCACCCACTAATTATATCCTATGCGATACAGTCATATAATATCATCAATCAACAATGTAACACGGTAGTATACAATATATTCCTATAAAAGCACTTAATTCTGAATTAATATTGCTTGGTCTATTCTTAAATTAATTTCTTTACTCATTTCTCTTTCATCTACACTTTGTTTCCACCCTTTCATATCTTCAATCTCCTACTCACACTCCTAGATATGTTATATAATAGGTATTTACTCTGTTGCATCGTGTCATATTGAAGTGTAATCGTTCCATACATCTGTTCGACAGTTGATATGCTATTAGGTTCTCACTTACTTTCTGGCTAATTAATTCTCCCTTTCCAAAGTTTGTATAGGAAGACTCATTATCCAGTAGTCCCAGGAGCTAGTCGCTAGGTGTAACCAATATATTTCCGAAGAATTTCTTCTATCAGTGATCGGTTCTCGACTCTGCTTGAGTTCGTTCTCTTCTGTCTCAGTCTTAGGGGCAATATTATAATATTATTTATATTAGGTCATCCATATGAATCAGATTGTCGAGATTTAAATTCTTGATAACTAGATATTTATTACGTGCATTAATTTGTATCCATTCTGTAATTTATTTATTAGATTGCTTAAAGGTTAATATTTAACAAATATGTAAGAGCAAGTGGAGATAATATATAAATTGCTGCAATTCTCAACTCCTGGAAGTAAATTACCTATCTTTTATATTAATTTTTTATCACTTATCAATCAGTCCTTTTTTAGTATCTATTTAGTTTTAAAATATGACCTTTACTTTCAGTCTTCATTAACCTTTTTTTCATTATAAAAATCTACTTATTTTTTTATTATTTTAAGTAAATATTTATTTAATACTGTATATATCTCTATAATTCCAGTCATATGGGAAACACTTGAGTCGTCGTATAAATTATAGCCTAAATCATTATAATTACTATCCCAGAAGTTTTCCCTCAAAATTAAAAAAATAAAAACATGCTCACCTTCAAACTAAGTTCATCATTATAATAAATCAATAATATATATATCCTTTCATCAAAATTTTTTAAAAATATCTATAATAATCATAAATGTTATCTTGGATTCTACTTACTTCTACTATTTTCAAGGATCATTTTGTTGATTAATAATTGATCTTGGTTTTATTGATGTCCTACTATACTATTAATCTGATGTAATCTCTCCTTCCGTATACTTACGTTTTAAACTATATTAAATTATTTTCTACATGTAATAACATTACTTGATCTTGCTTAATTATTTTAGTTGATTTAATAATATATAGTATTTTTTTTTTTAAATATATATATTTAAAAAATTATGTGAGTCTAGGTATTTAGCTAACCATGTTATAGGCCTAGTTTAATTTTTGTTGTAATTAATTAATGGTTAAATCTAATCAGATTTTGGTATTAAGGGTTAGTGTCCTCCTGTTGTCAGCCATTCTGGAAAAGGGCTTTCTCTTCATTTATGCTAAGTTTTACTGATTTAATATTACATTTTTGTATTAGAGCTAGGAGCATGAATCCCTCGCACGTGAATTATCACAGCTTCTCTTTTGGCTAGTGGCTATTCATTTCTGGAACTTTCATCTGGAGGATAACTGGATCATTTCACGACATTAGGCTACACGAGGAACATCCTTTACTCCTTCTGACTTATTTCTTCATCAAAATTCCTATATTAAATTAATATTGTCACTATTTATTTACTGCAGCTCTATAATATTATATTTTCTTCTCTTTCTCATATTATCTCCGGACTTCATTGTTTATGTATTGTCTAGTTTCATAATTTACCTTCATATATGTTATTTTAATTCCATACTCTTTTCAATCTCTTCCTTTCTTAGTAGAGGTTTAAGTTGATTTGATTTCGATAATTTCTATCAGTTATTCTATAACTATCTTCCTGGATCTAGTTTTAAAACATTCTGATTTTATGTTTCATTTCATGGTTTTTACGTTTCTTTCATTATCTTCTTAACGACTTTAATAACTTTTTGCTTAGACCA